>JAQIUQ010001108.1:467500-757500 GCA_030378365.1 Hybognathus amarus | reverse complement strand
TTGCTCATAGTTAAAAAATATACTTTATGATGTTAGTTTTAATAAAAATATAATGAAAAAAATTAGATCAAGGAAATTTCTCTGCAATTTCTTTCTTTTTGCTGTATTTGAAACATACAGAACCGAACCGTGACACAAGTGTATCATATCGAACCGTGAATTTTGTGAACCGTTACACCCCTAATATATATATATATATATATATATATATATATATATATATATATATATATATATATATATTAGGGGTGTCACGATTATTCCAAATCCTCAATTTGAATTAATTTTCGAATTCTAAGGCCACGGTTCGAATTTGATTCTCGATTCCTATATTTATTTGTTTTTAATGATGAAAGTCATTAAGCAGGGCTGTTGTGAGCGCTGTGGCTCCGGGTGAGAGATCGCTCTCTCTCTCTTCTGGACTGCGCGAATAGCAAAATTGCATCACAGACAAATTGTTTAATATTATTATTATATATAGAAATGGTTGAAATTCAGCCCCGTTGCCCGTTTAATACCGGGTTAACCAAGCGCGAACACTGAATGAAACGAAGCTAACGTACAAGCCATATAGTGTGACACGCGTAAACCAATGGTGTGAACACAATCAGATGACTGACGCCACGGGTTTTTATTTAAAAGAAAGAACATAGCCTACGTTTGTATGTAGACATAAGCAATGTTCACAATACTAACTAAAATATAGCCTAATTAATATTATTTTATTGAATTTGAATTAGTCGTTTGAAGAGTAAAAAAAACAGTCGGTCTTAACATCAAGTTACAACCGGCAAGTCGGTTCGGACTGAAAAGGGGAAAAAATAAATAATTGGGTCGGCCCTAAATTGACAGGGTTCGGTCGTAATTACGGCAAACAAGAATATTTGTTGCCCATTGTTTAGTCACGAGGCGTTAAACGCCGATGAATATCGGGCGCGAAATTCTCATTCGCACTCTTAGAGCCCTGCATGAGTCCTAATAAATACAGTGCATGTTCTCAATAACAGTTTAAATAAATTAAAGAATGATTTAAACTATGTTTTACTTCTGATATAAACATTTAGATTATGTCATTCTCATTAATGGAGTTAAACACTTAAAATACATATAATAATTACTGAAAAGTTGCAAAAACAATGATATTCATTAAATAGAAATATGTATTTTTTGTGGATGCAATGAAATGCATTTGAACACTTCTCTGGCATGATGTGTTTTAATGTTTTAACTAGAGATGATTGCTAATCATGATAATAGCAGATTGTCTGACAAAATAGTTCCATGCAAATAATGTAACCATGTCTATCTGTTTCCATTAAAAATATAAATTAACTGAAAATACTATTTGGCCAGTGGAAAAGATTGATAAAATCTTTCTCTGAAATGTATTTTTTACACTTTTTGATTTATTTATTAAAAAAAAGAAAAAGGCAAGGATATAGTTTACTAAAAAAAAAATAATAATTTGTAGCACGGCGCATCTGTATTTCATATTTTAATAATGTCATGAACCTTATCATGGTATCACGTGGGTGAATAATCATATGCAAATGATATGCAGATGAGGATATGCATATTTAAACTAGGCGTTGTAAGCTCATGGTTATTTTGGTGAAGAGACGCACGTGCACACAATTTTCGGCTGACTGGCATTTATAAGTGAATTCTGCGCAGGTTCTATAAATTCTGCGCAGGTTCTGGTTTCTTCGCCATTTTTGGCTTTCGGGCGCAAGTACACTTTTCAGTTAGGATCCTAAGCACAGTTTTATAAATGAGACCCCTGGACACTTATGGCTCGTTTCCACTGAGTGGTACGGTACGGTTCGGTACACAAGTACTTGCGTTTCCACTGTCAAAAGTTGCGAGTGATACCAAAAAGCCGAACCGTACCATACCACTTTTGGGTACCCTTCCGTTGGGGTACCTGGCACAGTGAAAGGGTACTAAAAGGTGGAGCTAGACTCACTGCAGAACGGTGATTGGTGGACAGAGTATCGTCACTCAGCGCTTGCTACAAGGGCATTAGAAGCATACAGTTGAAATAAAATACTACTGTTATTGTATCACGAAATATAGTTAAGACTTTTTCAGGCGAGAAGATATAGTTTTTTAAAGCTCAAAACTGTGGTTTATTTATAGATTTATGATAATTTGACTGAGATCCATTTCAAGCGATCACCGGACGCTCACGCTCGTGTCCCCGCCTGGAACAGCCTTTCCTCGGCTAGTCATCCTGATGTTTGCCGCTGTAAATCGGACGTCTGTAGTGGTTAAACATGAGATATAGTTCGTCTTGTATAAACCTAACAGGTGATCTTTGGTCTTGTGAATCTATAATTAGTAGCCTGGTAATACCAGACTCTGCTACTTCACTTTGCTTCGTGGACAGAATCTGGAATGGCATAATAGAGAAGTGTTTTCTCTCTCGCGCAGGGGCGCTTCTCTGAAGCTTAAACTATTGGTTACCCGTACGCCAATCAGATAAGTTTATTTATGACGTATGTCACGTGCCGACACATCCGCATCTAACCAGACATTATGCATCGAACTCAAATCTATGATCAAACTTCCACTGTAAACAGGCAGCAGCACTTTTGTAAGGGTTGCAAAATGTGTGCCAACCGGGAATGAACAATTCACAAACTAGGTTATTTATATGATTTGCTGAGCTGCGGCCGCTCGCAGCAGCGTGCCCTGCTCTCACGAGTCATGACTGATCGCCGCCCCCGCATCGCCGCAAGCCCGAGCCCCCTGCTCTCGTGCGAGTCATGACTGGTTAATATGGAAGTTCATTTTACTGACTCTCTGAGTCATTCAGAGTCATTTCGTTTATTTAAGTGGCTTTAAATGTTATAATTTTAACAGCCAAATTCCCCAATGACATCCACCTACGCAATGTTGATCATATTCTGAATTTAGAAATCATAATGCAGTAAAAAATGATTTACAGGGAACATAAGTCACTTTACCTTCCGAGTCTTTACGTTCATTTGTCACGTGACATACGCAATGAACAGATTGTTCATGAATTACATATCTGGGACTGGGACTAATGCAGCAGGATGTCGAAACGAAATATGGTGGATTGTTGTTATTATTATTATGATAATAATAATAATAATATGATAATAAGAGCGCTTCACAGCCGAGGAGACCGAAGCTCTTTCATGGCCGTAAAAGACAGAGAAGTGACGTTGAATGGGGGTAAGTTATGTCCTTTTAGTTATGCATATTATTCATATAGTTATGGCCAAACAGGTCTGATCCGTCATTACTACAATTAGCCTGAACAAAATTGGGTAGCCTAAATGTGTAAGCTTGAAGTGTTAATATTTTTCCTTGTTAGAATGTATGATTTGCAAAAATAAACGGCTGCATCTGTGGTTGTTGCTGGTATATGTTGCAAATAAGAGTGGCAGCAAAATTGCTTTCGCCTAGAGCGGCAGAAGTGCACGCGCCGGTCCTGGCTGTAAACACTTGATGATGCGAGCGAAATAGCGGAGTGAACAGTAAACACTTGATGATGCGAGCGAAATACTGGAGTGAACATTGCTGTAAACGACTTTTGCTTCAGTTTGAAAAACCCTGGAATGTTCTCCATAACAGGGCGAATTGCATCCCGTGTCTTGTTTCCCTTTTCTGCGGTCGTTTCGGTTTTCGATTTCTCTAACCTACAATGTAAAACTTCGGCGCTTAGCGTCTATGTCACGGCTCTCAGCCCGCCCTCTGTTCGTCTGATTGGCCGGCTGTTTTCAGGCCGGTGGAAAACTGAAAGATAGGCCGCTATCTCAGACTGACTACAGGAGCGAAATGAAATTAGCGGAAGTAGGAAGTCTGATGTAGTCAGGTTAATAATTAGTTCCTTGGCCAATAGTTTTCGCAAAAGGCTACATGAAGTTTCATATCTTTGAGTGCTGAATTTGTATATTTGACTGACTGAATTGTTTCTTTATGTTATTTAAGCTTTACTGTATATCTGTTTGTACCTTTTACTTATACTTTTATAATGGCTATTATTGATAAAACTGAAATTTCACAAAAAGAGATAATTTTGTCATTTTTTAAATTTTATTACAAGATAATCTATTGCAACATTTGTACCAATATCGATATGCAATACATTACATATTGCCTGGAATATGTGTAATATTTTTAAGTTTAAACGAAAAGAGGCAGGGTTGTGTTTTATATTTAGTTTTGTTATAAAATACAACGACATACATGCAGTGAATATAATCAATAGGCTGTGCGTTTTATAATGTTTAAAATGTATTGAAATGAAATCGAAAAAGAAGCAGAGTGGTGTTTTATAACATATTTTCGTTTTATTATTGCATAAAATGTACATACAGAGATAATCTGAAGTCGCAGAGCCAGTGCGAGCTGAGTGCCGCATTCCAGAACGTGTTGTTCCAGCAGAATTACTGGACTCGCGTCCTCGGGATCATTCTCCTGAGTTCGGACTTTGCGTTGGCTACTTGGTATTGAGAAACGCCTAATGCCAGCGCTTGATTCTAGTGACAAACATGCTGAGAAGCAAGAACAAGATCTGCTGTCTGTCATTCATTGTTTACTTGTCGCTTTCTCGCAACGTCGATCGCTTCTTCCTAGCAAACACCACGCCTATCAAGTAAGGGTACTGTCGGCAGTGGAAATGCAAGCCTGATCATGGTGTACCCGACCTGATCCGTACTGCACTGTATGTGCACCGTACCCCTCAGTGGAAATGAGGCATTATTGCAGTTCACCAATATGGGGATGTTTATTCAGTCATGCTCAGTATGGATTTCGCAGCATCAGAAGATCAACATCAACAAAGATGACAAAATCACATGAGGGCAACTCATAACTTGCACCTGCATGATTGATACAACACCAATCAATTGACCAATAACTCAAAACCGTGCTAATTCACGCAAAACACATGCAATCATACGGCCCACACGATACATCTTCAAATTATAGAGGGAATGCGCATGACTAGGACTGGGCGATAAAACGATAACGATAATTATCGCGATAGAATTTTTCTCGATAAAACGATATCAATCAAGGTCGATAAATGTTCGATAATGTTTATATGCCAAAAGCGGAACGAAACTCATTTGAACAGCGCGCACCACACGGAGCATTCTCCGCTCGGCTCAAAGTCCAAACGGCAGCGCACTGCAGCGCCAGCGCCGAGCAAGATCCAGTGAGAAGCGCTTGAGATCAGTGAAGAACACAAATGTCAAGTTTAAACCAGTTTAAAGGCAGATGAAACACCGCTGACAAAAAGGAGAAACACTGCGTGCAACGATGCAGTCAGAATCTGAATTGATACTGAATCAATTTAGCCTACCATGGATTTACTGTAAGGTTAGCCTAGTAATATTAACTGCACCATGAAATGTGGGATATTCATATTGAATTGTATAATATTATTAATGTAGACAATGTATTAAATGACTAATGGAATATAAGTACAGTATTTAATAATGTATTTAACTGTTAGGCTACTGTTTTTCATTCAAATACCACAGAAACCATAAAGTTATGCCATAATAGTGAGGTGCTAAGTTATAGGCTATACCTGATTTTATCTGTGGTTATCATGATCTAAATGCATGATACTGGATGAACAATGGTTAATTTTAATACAACTCAAACAGTCAGAATATTACTTTTTACCAAATAAAAATGTGGTTGTTACATAAAAAAACAGATGTTACTGTTTTTGTTAATGAACATCAATTTAAATAGTCGTTTAAAACATAATTAACACTCTGTTTTATACAACAAAAATCTGCCTTTAAACTTGAAAGAATTAAAGATTTAACATATATTGTGATAATTATCGATATTCGACTGATATGAGAAAAATTATCGTGATAATTTGTTTTGGCCATATCGCCCAGCCCTACGCATGACGTCACTATCCGGTCACGTGCCTGCAGTTCCTCACTGTGAGTGGCAAAAAGACTGAGCAGCTGTATGTTTTCAGCGTGAATGCCGCAAAAAACAAACACAACACATATAGAGTGGGAAAGAGCTTTGCGATTGATTGTACAACTAGATTTGACAAAAATATCGGAGGTATATTTTTACAGACTGCTATAGAAAGAGGAGCAAATGGATCGCTGCAATTCACAGAAACAACTGGACTCCAGTCAGCAAAAGGTGGATTTGCAGTTATCATTTTGTGTCAATATGCTGAATTTAGCTGTAAAACCATACCCATATATTTTTTATTGTTATATATTAACAACTCATCAATTAAATATTTATCATTGCATATTCTGCATTATTGGACGTTTCTTAATAAACACTGGCCAAATAAAAAACTAACAAAGTTTTAGGGCTGGACGATATGATGATATATAGGTTATATAACACTGATATAAGTGATGACCCGGATTTAGACCTATCTATATTGTATTTATATAAAGCGTTCACAGGCAAATTTGCTTTATGTTTACCTTCTAATGTTATATTGCTTTTTATTTCCCCGGCGTCGAAATCAGGCAAACATAAATGTCAGGCAACACGATTCCTGGCTATGGCAAGCCATTTTAGCATTTAAAACCTAAGTCTGACTATCCAGAATTAACATTGTAGATATCAACAAAGTCTTTCTGAATAGTCGTAATTACATTTTGGATAGTTGGAATTGTCATTCAAGATATCTGTAACGTAATTGTGACTAGTCGAAACTACAGGTAGAGATATCTATAATCGAGTTTTGACTAGGCAAAACTGAATTACAGATATCAGCAATTACATCATTGAAAACGACATTCAACTCGTCACACATCTTATATGACAATTGCAGATATCTGTAATTCAGTTTTGACTAGGCAGAATGAAAGTTAAAGATATCTCAAACGTCATTGTGCATGTACACAAATTATTGTGCATGACATTGCGTAATTTCCCCTCCCCTCCATAATCAAAGAAGAAGTGGGTTAATTTCCTTATTTCTATGAATGGAAGAAGAAAGAAGCTGTCATGGTGTTGGCCATAATTGAAAAAAAAAAAAAACACCAGAAAATGTTTCCAGCATGACACAAATTGTATTCATTAGCATTAGCCTGCAGGTTTCTCAAAAACATTGGCAACATGCAATGTTTGCCATGCATTTCTATGTTTGTGATCATGCTTAAAATTACCGTAGGTTATTGTTGATGTAGGATTTACGCATGAGAGATTCACTCTAATTCACTTTAATAAAGATGCTTACATGCATGCTATTCTTGCCATGGCAGTGCAATAACATTAATTTCTTTAGATGAGAAAAAAAGTTCTTAGTTCGGATTAGTTCTTATTTTTTATTTTATTTTTTTAACAGTAAAAACCCATGATAGCCTGGAGGTATTGATTTTAGGTTAAAACAGTAGCTAATAGGGCCCTATAATTTCTGCGATTATCGGAATAAAAAGGACACTCTTTTTACAACTAAAATAACAGTAAAGGGTAAAAAAAATGAAATTCCCAAAAATTAAAGGGACAAACGTAATTTGCAAAAATTACAATGGAAAAAACGGAATTTGGGAAAAAATAAAATGGAATTTGGAAAAGAATAAAACGGATTTTATAGGGCCCTAAGCTAATATAATTAAAAACATGCTCTGTTCCCGCCTAAAGTGTGATGCGGGCCTAATTTGCATACAGATATCTGCAACGTCATTTCGCCTAGTCAAAACTCCAATTCATGATATCTGCAATTACATTTTGACTAGGCAAAAGGAAAGTTACAGATATCTCAAATTTCAGATATCTCTAATCAAATTTCAGTTCAAGATATCTTGATAATAGATATCTACAATTCAATTATGACTATCCCTAACTCCAGTTTGAGATATCTACAAAGTTATTTTGACTAGTCATAATTCCAGTTACAGATATCTACAATGTAATTTCGCCTAGTCAAAACTTAATTCAAGATATCTGAAATGGAACATGTAGATATCTTGAATTGAGTTTAATTAAAGATATCTTGAACCGGAGTTATGACTAGTCAGAATCAAAATGTAGATATCTCAAACTGGATTTACAGATATCTACAACTGAGTTGCAGATATCCGTAATTCACATAGTGGATATCTCCAACCGAATTGTAGATATCTGTAATTATAAACCCCATACAAATGAATGGCAAAAGTGATGTCATTTGTCCTAGGAAGAACTTCTTTGTGGATATCTGAAATGACAATTATGGATAGGAAGAATGTAGTTGCGGATATCTGAAATGTTCTTTTTGACTAGGCAAAACTGAATTACAGATATCTGTAACACATATCCAGTCTAGCTGTTAAATGTTAAAATGGCTTGTCATAGTGGGGGGTTGTTTCGGCGGGAAAGTGACGTCAATGCATTCCCTCTATTAATCCACTCATGCGTGTAACATAAATCAAAACACGCCATACAATCCCTGCACTGTTTAGAAATGGGTATTTAGCCAATTTCTACACTTTGCAAACTTATTTTGCACATAAATTTAAGAGCTCTGCAAAACACTTACCTCTCCGCAGCAAGTTCAATACAAACTGACAAGAGGCGCGCACCCATTCTAAAATGGCACCAAGACGGCGGCAAGAAAAAATGTCAAAATAAAAGTCTCTAAAAGAGTACTCAGAATCAGCATATTTAGCAAAAAAAAAAACAAAAAAAAACGAAATAAATCAGAAATAAAATAAGGATTTTTGTGAAACAACAATAATACATTCAACTTGGATTGTACTTACTATAACTTGTTACAGCCTCAAGTAATAGGCCTAGATTTATTTGTATAGCACTTGTCATAGTGCTGCAAAATTAAAAAAATACTACTTTTATTGTGTCACAAAATTTAGTTTTAAAAGTTTTTCAGTTGAGAACTTTACACATATAAGTTTAAAGACATTGATGACTCATTATAACGTAGTTCAGAACATTTTCTATAATAAAGTGATTTTCTCTACATTTCTGAAACCAGACATCAGGGGTGTCACTAGGCCCTTTTTAGGGCTTCAGCCCCCCTAAATTTATGCATAGCCCCCCTAAAAATTTGTGATTAATATGCTACACAAATTCGATGTTTCGCTTCCGTCTTGTTATAATCAGACTCAGTGCGTTCTTCATCTTAAATCAGTGGCGCCGAGCAGAGAGCATGTCAAAAAGAGGAAATTGTGTGCGTGTTCATCTGAGCCCAAGGCCACGTCATTAAACATGGGGCATTCGGGGCTTCAGCCGGATGTTTTTTGTATAGCCCTGATCAAAAAAAAAAAAAAAAAAGATTGTTAATTATTATTAAATTTTAATAATTTAGTATTTATTAAAAAAAAACAGGTATTTTAATCTATCCTTCGGAATCATGTATTAAAGACGATTAAAATATTCAAGCAGATCAAAGTTACTATGGTTACACAGCAGGCTTGAGTTTAGATTGCGCACCAGAGAGAGAGAGAGGTTTACAAAACTTTATTTAAAACGCTTAATATTCAACAATTAACATTATTTGTATATATGAAAAAACTTAAATTCCAAAACCAGATTTCCATCGTAAACACACAAAGCATCCATACCACCAATCACTGAAACCCTTCTCATTATTTACAAGACTATAGTATGCAAATTCTATTTTTAGTCTACCAGCCACTAATTTCATAAACATCAAGTCAAGTCAAGTCACATTTATTTATATAGCGCTTTTCACAATACAGATTCTATCAAAGCAGCTTCACAGTGATAACATGAAAGTAGTACAACACAGATCAATAATATTGTTAAATGTTAAATAAACCCAACTGAGCAAGCCAAAAGCAGGCAAAGCAAGGCGACAGTGGCAAGGAACCAAAACTCCATCAGATTGGATGGAGAAAAAACCTTGGGAGAACCCAGGCTCAGTCGGGGCCAGTTCTCCTCTGGCTTACATTCATATTGTTTATATATAAATATTGTTTATATATATAACACGGAGCCATAACATATCGCCAGCGTTGAGTCGTCTCTTCACAGGCGTTGGGGCATCTGAATTCCCCGTGAGAGGCTGGATACAAACTGGACCTGACGAACGCCATTTTCTCGGGACAAACGTCCCGAGATAACAGCAGAAAGGCAGATGGGAAATAATTAGCATAGCTGATGTTCATAATGATTTCCATTATACGGGAGTCAGTGTTAGAAAATCATTATCTCGCAAACTCTCCGCAACCCAACCATACGTGCCGAAACGTTTGTCTAAAAGGCTGTCGAGCCCCACTGGTGCGTTAAGCAGTTTCAGCGGCAAACGGTTCTGTATGGTGTAACAGAGGAATAAAAGGTAAGCATTATGTGAATGCTTGACTAAAGAGATGCGTTTTTAGTCTAGTTTTAAACTGTGTCAGCGAGTCAGAGCCTCGGACCGTATCGGGAAGGCTATTCCAGAGTTTTGGAGCTAAATGTGAGAACGCCCTCCCTCCTTTAGTGGACTTGGATATCCTAGGAATGACCAGAAGCCTTGAATTTAGTGATTTTAAAGAACGCGGTGGATTGTTTTCCCCAATTGGTATTACCTAAGAAAATACTATATCTTCAGGAATCCTATCTTGCTTCCTCCTATCTTATTTCAGGTTAGGAAATCCTATCGTTAGCATCAACTTTTCTGTCTAGCTACCTATTGCATGTCACTTTTCACCTCACGAGGTAAAGTGTGTTTTTTTTTTTTTTAAGGAAACATACACTGAAAATGGAGAATTAACATAACTGCTGCGCAAGCCCTTCGAGGGGCAGAGCAAGGGAGTGGCTAATTGGGCTTAAGCCCCAAATGTTGTCAAACGCCCCGAATCTTTTAGGTTTTTAAAAATAAATTTAACTCGTTTTCATTTTCTCTCAGTCTTTCTGACTGGAGCAGCAAAAAATTTAAACAAAATCTCTATTACCGTGGTGGATGTGGACAGTAATTTCCTTTCTTACATTTCTTTTTCATTTTACTGCAGCATTTTGGAGAAACATCACATTATTCGAATTTAGAGGCACATAAATACCTAATTTCTAATAAGTAGAAAATAACAAAGGTTATTTCTTATAGGGGATGTCCCATACAGTATAAACACCTCATATCAAACCATTTTACTGCAGTATTTTGGAGAAATGTCACATTATTCAACTTCAGAGGCACATAAATACCTAATTTCTAATAAGTAGAAAATAACAAAGGTTATTTCTTATAGGGGATGTCCCATACAGTATAAACACCTCATTTCAAACCATTTTACTGCAGCAATTTGGAGATAAGTCATTAATTGACCTAAGAGGTGTATAAAGACCTCATTTCATACGAGTAGAAATTCAGAATTCGTGGAGTGGGTGCTGGCGTCTTGTGGATTACCACTCACCGTCGTAACTGTGGACAACAACGCCAACAACCCAGTTCCCAGCTAAAACTACCTATGAGGATCAACAGCATGAGCCCACCACAAGCAGCGAGGGAGAATCTGCTGTAGTGAAGTATGGCGATTTAGAACCATAAAGACCTCTGGATTAGCACTCGCCTGGGGAAGATCAAACTTAATCAGTTTCATGCTAGAGAAAGTCTTAATTTTTACAAAATACAAGTCTTACCCCAGATTCAGATCAGCCTTAAGATTAGCAGTGTTTAGGGAGAACGCAGCCCGTCCATTCTTGTTTGTGGTAAGATTCTACAGTAGTTTGTTGGGCCAGTTGCTCCCCTCCAAGAGATATACAGCTTTGTTTGTAAAGGACACCATTGCAGATTTTGACACCATTACATCTGCGAGAGAAAGTCCAAACAAACAGTGAAGAATATCAACTTTGTGGCTTAAAGTGCATGTCTTGTAAAGATGATCGAGTATATGGTTCAGATCAGCCAATAGCTCACCTGTTCCATCCTCAGTAACGTTCACAAGAAATGTGTCTTGCATTTGGTCTTCAAATTTGGTGTTGAAAAACACAGACGTATCAACAGTAAGAGAGGCACAGCCCGTGGCATTCATCTGGTAGGAGAACAAAGACAAAATTAAGTCAAGCACAGGCAAAAGGATAAAAAAAAAAAAAAAAAAAAAAGAAAAGAACTGACCAACCACAAGACAAGAAAAATAAAGCATCACTCACTTGGCACAAGACTCAACTTTCAGTCCCATAACTGCAACGCTGTAGGTCTGCGGTGCGTTTATCGTCATGTCAAACTTGGGCAAAACTAAACCAGAAACAAAGCGCTTTAGATAAAGGCCTCAGATCTGCCACTGAACTTCCCTTACACAACTTACCATATTTTTTCCACCTCAAAAACTTGGGAGACTAGTGTTGGGACTCTTCACTCCATGGCTACTCCATTCTGCGGCGCCTAGGTCTTTGTGTCGGACGGACAGACGGACGCACGGACGGACGGAACTGACAGAGACACCTGGAACAAGGACCAACACTCCGTAGGACACACACCAACATTCCCAAATTGAAAAATAAGAGAAGGAGGGCACACTGGGTGGTATGGCTGATATGTCTCAGGCTGAGCGTAATATGCGTACTGTCGTGGGGTCAAGAAGGTTGATTTGTCTGCAGGATTAGGAGCTGATTGACCATAGCTGTCTGAGTGTCTCTCATGTGCATGGTGAGCTAATGTATCCCTTAGAGTAAGTCTCTCATCTTGATAGACTGGACTTGAAGCTGGAATCCCATGATAAGGTTTTCAGTGGAAATAGCTGATTTGCAGTTCAGACTATGATCTTTATAAGTCCCATACATAGCTGCCGTCTCTTGACTGTAGTCCTGAGGCATAAACTGAACAGCTGCGGGATATTGGTTGCGATCTCTTTGGTCAGTGGACATATAGTTATGGCCTCTGTGGTCTGTGTTGTAGTAACCACGTGGTCCATCTATGTGCCTAATACCAGGTTGAGGATATGTAGCATCTTCTTGATGGGCTAGCTTGTGTTGGGATTGAGTTGGTTCATAAGAAGAGAAAAGATGACTTTAAGTTAGCCGAGCTGCCGAGGCTGGTAGTCTCAGGTCTCCTAGGTTGTCAGTGAGATAATCAATCTCTTTGTGACTGACAGAATGAGAATGCAGATTGTCACCTCGTGAATCTACAGGCAGTGCCCTCATGGGCTGAGGAGAATCGTCTTGATCTCTAGGCAGAACTGGCCTGCCTGCAGTGGCTGCTGTATATGGACTTGAGGAGAGAACTCTCTGATCTGCATAAATTATTCACCTTGGAGAAGTCCGAGTACAGGGCATTGGCCGCGGCGGTGACGGCGGCAAATCTTGATGTCTCCAGATATGAACTCCTCTCACTTGATCCACTACTCGTACTTTTCGTTAGTTCTGGTCCGCTTTCAATACTTGTGAACTCTTTAAATGCAGGCCTTTTACCTGGTTCAGATCCAGTGGCACCATTTGTAGGCTGTTCATCAGAATGAAGTAACTGATGGGGCACTATATAATCAACATATAAGTCATCTAAGTATCTTGGTGGGATGACCTGTCAACGTGGTCGAACCACTGGTGGCACTGACGTAGCCTGTCTTTCTGTTCTAGACATGGTAATGCTGTAGTAGCTGTCTGCTCCGGCTTGAAGGACCAAATTTTGTATGGAAGAGGTGCGGATCTTAAACTGGATGACAACCGCTACAGATTGTTCAGGCAGAACAATAAATCACATGGTCCATGTCCACAATAGAGTTTTTTTACTGTTGTCTTTCGATTCATACATCAGTATGGGTGTGGATCTATAAATGAAGAAAGGTGTCTTTCGTATTTTTCGTATTTTTTCCACCTCAAAAACTTGGGAGACTAGTGTTGGGACTCTTCACTCCATGGCTACTCCATTCTGCGCGCGCCTAGGTCTTTGTTTCGGATGGACGGACGGATGCGCACGGCGCGCGGTAACGCACGAGGCGCACACGCAGCACGGCGCAATGCAGCACGGGGCACACGGACGCACGGGCGGACGCGCACCGGGCGGGCACGCGCACGGGCGGGCGGCACGCACGGCGCGGCGCGACGGGCGGACGGGCGGACAGCAGCGGACGGGCACGGACGGGCAGCACGGACGGACGCACGGCACGGGCGCACGCGCGGACGCACGGACACCTGGAACAAGGACCAACACTCTGTAGGACACACACCAACATTCTCAAATTGAAAAATAGTCACATCATACAGTACCTGGTTCTGGAAACACATATCGGTGTCAAACGGCACACTAGCAGCAACTACCTTCTCTACTGGGAAGAACGCTGTAGACCAGAATCTGCACTGCTGGAGCCATATCGACGCTGACGGACAACTTGAACGTCACAGAGCCACTTGTGACTGCATCACCAGCCTTTGCTCCAACCGTCTGAAATCCATGGAGGACAATCACTCCTTTGGATAAGACCCGACAGAAGACAAAGTTGTGCAAGTTGCGGAACAAACAGACCAGCAAACTTAACTACAAAACTAATGTCCACTCACCATATAGATTGTCAGCGCTGTAGCTACCAGCCTCTCAAACAAATGAAAACTCCACGGTCCCTGGAAATGAAGCACCACATTTGAGCGGCTGATTGAGCTTCACTATAGTCAGTTCACTAAACGATGGGTTGTCGGGAGAAACAGGTAGGAGAAGCTGAACAAACCTCGTATCTGTAGTGAAGTATGGTGATTTATAACCATGAAAATCCTCTGGATTAGCACTCGCCTGGGGAAGATCAAACTTAATCAGTATCATGCTAGAGAAAGTCTTCATTTTTACAAAATACAAGTCGTACCACCAGATTCAGATCAGCCTTAAGATTAGCAGTGTTTAGGGAGAACGCAGCCCGTCCATTCTTGTTTGTGGTTCGATTCAACAGCAGTTTGTTGGGCCAGTTCCTCCCCTCCAAGAGATATACAGCTTTGTTTGTAAATGACACCATTGCAGATTGACACCATTACATCTGCAAGAGAAAGTCCAAACAGTGAAGAATGTCAACTTTGTGGTTTAAAGTGGATGTCTTGTAAAGATGATAGAGTATATGGTTCAGATCAGCCAATAGCTCACCTGTTCCCTCCTCAGTCACATTCACATTTACAAGAAATGTGTCTTGCGTTTGGTCTTCAAATTTGGTGTTGAAAAACACTGACGCATCAACACTAAAAGAGGCACAGCCCGTGGCATTCATCTGGTAGGAGAACAAAGACACAATTAAGTCAAGCACAGGCAAAAGGAAAACCCTCAGCAGTAAGGCAGGAGTCACACACCTTTGCGGTTTGAGTCAGGCACTGTCTGGTCAAATTATGAAGCAGACTGTATGGAAATGGATCACGGCACACTTCCACTAAGGCTTGACCAGGTACAGGTTGGCCATATGTATATCTGGGACACATTATAACAAGATAAATAACTGACCAACCGCAAGACAAGAAAATAAAGCATCACTCACTTGGCACAAGACTCCACTTTCAGTCCCATAACTGCAACACTGTAGGTCTGCAGTGCGTTACGGTCACGTCAAACATGGGCAAAACTAAACCAGAAACAAAGCGCTTTAGATTAGGCCTCAGATCTGTCATTGAACTGCCCTTACACAACAACTTACCGTATTTTCACCTCAAAAACTTGGGAGACTAGTGTTGGGACTCTTCACTCCATGGCTACTCCATTCTGCGACGCCGCGGCCTAGTCGCGGTCGCCTAGGTCTTTGTGTCTCACTGCCTCATCGCTTCTCTGGCTACGTGGTGTGCTCCACCTCCATCACATCCGGTAACCCCCTTGGTAGTGTTGGGACTCTTCACTCCATGGCTACTCCATTCTGCACTGCCGCCGTGGGATGCAGTCCTGACTGTGGGCTGGGTCTCCGTCGGCTTTTCCCCGCTCAAGGCCAGACCCCCCTGGCTGTCACCACCACCTTTCCCACCAACCTTTCCTCCAGCTGCGGGCGGCTCGGACGGACGGACGGACTGACTGCTCGGACGGACGGAGGGAGGGCACGGACGGACGGAGGGACGGGACGCCGACGGAGGGACTGCTCGACGTACGGACGGAGGGACGGACTGACTGCTCGGACGGAGGGACGGACGGAGCCGGACTGGAGGGACGGACTGGCGGGACGGACGGAGGGACTGACTGCTGATGCAGGACGGAGGGACGGACTGTCCGGATCGAGGGACCTGACTGCGGACGGACGGAGCAGGGACGGACTGCTCTGGGACGGGAGGGAGGGATGGACTGCTTGGACGGAGGGAGGGAACGGGCACTCGCTCGGGACGGAGGGACGGACGCACTCGGATCGGACGGACGGGGACGGAACGACTGCTTGGACGGAGGGACGGACGGACTGCTCGGACGGAGGGACGGGACGGCGACTGCTCGGACGGAGGGGACGGGACGGCACTGCTCCGGACGGAGGGAGGGACGGACTGCTCGGACGGAGGGACGGGACGGACACTGCTCGGACGGAGGGACGGACGGACTGCTCGGACGGAGGGACGGACGCGGACTGCTCGGACGGGAGGGACGGGGACGGACTGCTCGGACGGGAAGGGACGGGACGGACTGGCTCTGACGGGAGGGAGGGACGGACTGCTCCTGGGGACGGAGGGACGGAACGCACTGCTCGGACGGAGGGAAGGACGAGGGACGGACGGACTGCTCGGACGGAGGGACGGAACGGACTGCTCGGACGGAGGGACGGAGGACTGACTGCTCGGGACGGAAGGGACGGAACGGACTGCTCGGACGGGAGGGACGGACTGGACTGCTCCGGACGGAGGGACGGACTGACTGCTCGGATCGGAGGGACGGACGGACTGCTCGGACGGGAGGGAGGGACGACTGCTCGGACGGAGGGACGGAACGGACTGCTCGGCACGGAGGGACGGACTGGACTGCTCGGACGGAGGGACGACGGACTTGACACTGCTCGGACGGAGGGACGGACTGACTGCTCGGACGGAGGGACGGGACTGACTGCTCGGACGGAGGGACGGACTGACTGCTCGGACGGAGGGACGGACTGACTGCTCGGACGGAGGGACGGACTGACTGCTCGGATCGGAGGGACGGACTGACTGCTCTGGACGGGAGGGACGGACTCACTGCTCGGACGGAGGGACGGACTGACTGCTCGGACGGAGGGACGGACGGACTGCTCGGACGGAGGGACGGACTGACTGCTCCGGACGGCAGGGACGGACGGCACTGCTCGGACGGAGGGACGGACGGACTGCTCGGACGGAGGGACGAGGACTGACTGCTCGGACGGAGGGACGGACTGACTGCTCGGACGGAGGGACGGGACTGACTGCTCGGACGGAGGGACGGACTGACTGCTCGGACGGAGGGACGGACTGACTGCTCGGACGGAGGGACGGACTGCACTGCTCGGACGGAGGGACGGACTGACTGCTCTGGACGGAGGGACGGACTGCACTGCTCGGACGGAGGGACGGACCACTGCTCGGACGGAGGGACGGACTGACTGCTCGGACGGAGGGACGGACTGACTGCTCCGGACGGAGGGACGGACTGACTGCTCGGACGGAGGGACGGACTGACTGCTCGGACGGAGGGACGGACGGACTGCTCGGACGGAGGGACGGACTGACTGCTCGGACGGAGGGACGGGACTGACTGCTCGGACGGAGGGACGGACTGACTGCTCGGACGGAGGGACGGACTGACTGCTCGGACGGAGGGACGGACTGACTGCTCGGACGGAGGGACGGACTGACTGCTCGGACGGAGGGACGGACTGACTGCTCCGGACGGAGGGACGGACTGACTGCTCTGGACGGAGGGACGGACTGACTGCTCGGACGGAGGGACCGGACTGACTGCTCGGACGGAGGGACGGACTGACTGCTCGGACGGAGGGACGGACTGACTGCTCGGACGGAGGGACGGACTGACTGCTCGGACGGTAGGGACGGACTCACTGCTCGGACGGAGGGACGGACTGACTGCTCGGACGGAGGGACGGACTGCACTGCTCTGACGGAGGGACGGACTGACTGCTCGGACGGTAGGGACGGGACTGCACTGCTCCTGGACGGAGGGACGGACTCACTGCTCGGACGGAGGGACGGACTGACTGCTCGGGACGGCAGGGACGGACTGACTGGCTCGGACGGAGGGACGGACTGACTGCTCCGGACGGGAGGGACGGACTGACTGCTCGGACGGAGGGACGGACGGACTGCTCGGACGGAGGGACGGACGGACTGGCTCGGACGGACGGGACGGACGCGCTGCTGGACGGACGGGACGGACGGCTGGGACGGAGGGACGGCAACGGACTGGCTGGGACGGACGGCATGGACGGACGGCTGGGACGGGATGTGGACGGACTGGGACGGACGGACGGCTGGGACGGACTGACTGCTGGGACGGACGGGACGTGACGGACGCACGGCTGGGACGGACGGGGCTGGACGGACTGACGGCTGGGACGGACGGAGCTGGGACGGACTGACTGCTCGGACGGAGGGAACGGACTGACTGCTCGGACGGAGGGAACGGACTGACTGCTCGGACGGAGGGACGGACTGACTGCTCGGACGGAGGGACGGACTGACTGCTCGGACGGAGGGACGGACTGACTGCTCGGACGGAGGGACGGACTCGACTGCTCCGGACGGAGGGACGGACTGACTGCTCGGACGGAGGGACGGACTGACTGCTCGGACGGAGGGACGGACTGACTGCTCTGGACGGAGGGACGGACTGACTGCTCGGACGGAGGGACGGACTGACTGCTCGGACGGAGGGACGGACTGACTGCTCGGACGGAGGGACGGACTGACTGCTCGGACGGAGGGACGGACTGACTGCTCCGGACGGAGGGACGGACTGACTGGTCGGGACGGAGGGACGGACTGACTCGCTCGGACGGGAGGGACGGACTGACTGCTCGGACGGAGGGACGGACTGACTGCTCGGACGCGGAGGGACGGACTGACTGTGCTGGACGGGAGGGACGGACTGACTGCTCGGACGGAGGGACGGACCTGACTGCTCGGACGGAGGGACGGACTGACTGCTCGGACGGAGGGACGGACTGACTGCTCGGACGGGAGGGACGGACGGACTGCTCGGACGGAGGGACGGACGGCGACTGCTCGGACGGAGGGACGGACGGCTCGGACGGAGGGACGGACTGCTCGGACGGGAGGGGACGGACGTGCACTGCTCTGGACGGGAGGGACGGACTGACTGCTGGCTCGGACGGAGGGACGGACTGACGGCTCGGACGGAGGGACGGGACGGCTCGACGGAGCGGACGACTGCTCGGACGGAGGGACGGACTGACTGCTCGGACGGAGGGACGGACGGACTGCTCGGACGGAGGGACGGACTGACTGCTCGGACGGAGGGACGGACTGACTGCTCGGACGGAGGGACGGGACGGACTGCTCGGACGGAGGGACGGACGGACTGCTCGGACGGGAGGGACGGACGGACTGCTCGGACGGAAGGGACGGGACGGACTGCTCGGACGGAGGGAGGGACGGACTGCTCGGGACGGAGGGAGGGACGGACTGCTCGGACGGAGGGAGGGACGGACTGCTCGGACGGAGGGAGGGACGGACTGCTCGGACGGAGGGAGGGAACGGACTGCTCGGACGGAGGGGAGGGACGGACTGCTCGGACGGAGGGAGGGACGGACTGCTCGGACGGAGGGAGGGACGGACTGCTCGGACGGAGGGACGGACGGACTGCTCGGACGGAGGGAGGGACGGACTGCTCGGACGGAGGGAGCGGACGGACTGCTCGGACGGAGGGAGGGACGGACTGCTCGGACGGAGGGAGGGACGGACTGCTCTGGACGGGAGGGAGGGACGGACTGCTCGGACGGAGGGAAGGGACGGACTGCTCGGACGGAGGGAGGGACGGACTGCTCGGACGGAGGGAGGGACGGACTGCTCGGACGGAGGGAGGGACGGACTGCTCGGACGGAGGGAGGGACGGACTGCTCGGACGGAGGGAGGGACGGACTGCTCGGACGGAGGGAGGGACTGACTGCTCGGACGGAGGGAGGGACGGACTGCTCGGACGGAGGGAGGGACGGACTGCTCGGACGGAGGGAGGGACGGACTGCTCCGGACGGAGGGAGGGACGGACTGCTCGGACGGAGGGAGGGACGGACTGCTCGGACGGAGGGAGGGACGGACTGCTCGGACGGAGGGAGGGACGGACTGCTCGGACGGAGGGAGGGACGGACTGCTCGGACGGAGGGAGGGACGGACTGCTCGGACGGAGGGAGGGACGGACTGCTCCGGACGGAGGGACGGACGTGACTGCTCGGACGGGAGGGAGGGACGGACTGGCTCGGACGGAGGGACGGACTGACTGCTCGGACGGAGGGACGGGACGGACTGCTCGGACGGAGGGAGGGACGGACTGCTCGGACGGGAGGGACGGACGGACTGCTCGGACGGAGGGAGGGACGGACTGCTCGGACGGAGGGACGGACTGACTGCCTCGGACGGGAGGGACGGACTGACTGCTCGGACGGAGGGACGGACTGACTGCTCGGACGGAGGGACGGACTGACTGCTCGGACGGAGGGACGGACTGACTGCTCGGACGGGAGGGAGGGACGGACCTGCTCGGACGGAGGGAGGGAACGGACTGCTCGGACGGAGGGACGGACGGACTGCTCCGGACGGAGGGACGGGACGGACTGCTCGGACGGAGGGAGGGACGGACTGCTCGGACGGAGGGAGGGACGGACTGCTCGGACGGGAGGGACGGACGGACTGCTCGGACGGAGGGAGGGACGGACGCTGGGACGGAAGGGACGGACTGCTGGGACGGAGGGAGGGACGGCTGCTGGCCGGACGGGAGGGAGGGACGGACTGCTCGGACGGGAGGGAGGGACGGACTGCTCGGGACGGAGGGAGGGACGGACTGCTGCGGACGGAGGGACGGACGGACTGCTGGACGTAGGACGGACGGACGGCTGGGACGAGGGACGGGACGGACTGCTCTGGACGGGAGGGACGGACGGACTGCTCTGGACGGACGGACGGACTCACTGCTCGGACGGAAGGGACCGGACTGAGCTGCTCGGACGGAACGGACGGACTGACTGCTCGAGACGGAGGGACGGACTGACTGCTACGGACGGACGGGACGGACTGAGCTGCTCGGACGGAGGGACGGACTGACTGCTCGGACGGACGGGACAGGACTCAGCTGCTCGGACGGACGGACGGACTGAGCTGCTCAGGACGAGGACGTCTCAAGCTGCTCACGGACGGACGGACGGACTGACTGCTCGGACTGGCAGATGGTGGTGACAGCCAGCCGGCATGGCCTTGAGCAGGGAAGGGCAGACGGAGACCCAGCCCACAGTCAGGACTGCATCCCACGGCGGCGTCGCAGAATGGAGTAGCCATGGAGTGAAGAGTCCCAACACTACCAAGGGGATTACCGGAGGTGATGGAGGTGGAGCACACCACGTAGCCAGAGAAGCGATGAGGCAGTGAGACACAAAGACCTAGGTGACCGTGACTGCGACCTTCCCTTGAATCTTCATCCTTCTACCCGCAGAGCCTGTAGAGAACTTCAGTTAACATACAAGATACCAAGACAAAAAGAACTACACCCATCTAATGACAGACCTGGAAACAAAAGCAGAAGGAAAATCCCAACCAATCTCTTGGGGTTTCAGAAGAGTTATGCATAATTTGGAGTCAGATCCAGACTCAATCACCACAGGAAAATTCACCATGAATAACCTGTGAAAAAAAAAACAGGACAATCATTCATTTGATCACTGGATGGCAAACAAACAAAGAGTAGTAATGGTGTCGAAGGAAAGCTTCAATGGTTCACAAAGCTTATTTCCACCATCTATAAAGTTTAGTAAACAACTCTGAACATAAAAAGTGGCATTCATAAGTAGTCCTGAATCAGATTCAGATTTTTTTCATTTCCACCATCTATTAAGTTTAGTAAACAACTCTAACATAAAAAGTGGCATTCATAAGTAGTCCTGAATCAGAATCAGATTTTTTTCAATGTGTCCGCAGTGTGAACAACCAAAGCGGATTTAATGCGATTCTGATCTACATCAACATTTAACACAATTATGCGCCGGCAAGTAAGCACTAGACACAACAGACACAGACAGTAACATTAAAAACTTGAATACATATGGAGAACAGTGATGGAGTGAGTCATTGGAGGAAGAGTGAGGTGTTAGACCTAATTAATATATGGGCTAATTAAAATATAGCTAATATTGCTTTCTTTCTCTTCATTCTTCTCCTCATCACCTGCTCATTAATTTTACAGCTTCCATTACACAGACATTTAGAAATAAAAGCGTAAATGCTTACTTCCTCCATAACCACACGAACATTAGTGCAACAGCGTGCTGCATATGATGTCATTGTTGTTCTTTTGCGCATGCGGGTTAGTTTGAAACATGCAAACAGTTCACATTGGAATCAGATATAGGCCACATTTTAAAAGGTGATGTGAACAGCCAAAACCCAAAAATCGGATCTGAGCAAAAAATCAGAATTGAGCATTAAGACTTGCGGTGTGAACGGGGCTTAATATATCAGGAACGCATTCATCTCGTTAATTCAATTAATTAACCACCACTTGGCAATAATTAATATTATCATTTGATCAGGAGTTCCAGCTGGCATTGATTTGAAACACGACACATTATGGAGGTTAGCGGACGAATTTTCTAGTTGCCATATCAACACTGTAAAATTTTAAAAATATATAGCTGTATTGAAGATATTACTGAACATTTATTTAGCATAGCAAAAGTAAGTTTCTTGTGTTAATTTTAAACAAGTCTGATATTATTTTATCTTATATCTGTTAATTAACAGTTGAGACAGTTCTTGAATGCTGGTGTGACGGCAGAAGACAGATTAGCTGGGTTTAAATCCAATATTTAAGAGAACTTTTAAAGTTGTGCAGTTGTGCAGGCGGGGCATGTTGTCACACTGCGTTGCAATGAGCAAATGATTAGAATTATTGATTTTCTACTCTATACTTGTATGAACTTTGAGAAACCATGAGAAAAGGGTGAATAAATTCTGAGATTTAATGTTCAGAAATTAATGGGTATGCGCGTGACGTCACCGTTGGCCTGCAGTTCCTCACAGTGAGTCTCATTCATGAAACATTCGTAAGGTACGAGTAAATATGAGAGTGATTTGCGCGTAAAGAGACCTTCCCGAAAACTCTTCTCCTGGCTGATTCACAAATACATCGTAAACGTCAGATGTCATAGTGTAATGTGTGTGTGTGTGTTAATGAATTCCAACCTGTCGTAAATGGGATGCGCGTTGCACGTTCATTAATTACCAAAAATCAAGTCCGTCATCTCCGACTGACATCTAGGCATATAATAACATGAATACGAATTTGATTTGATTAACTTCATTGTCTGTTCAGATGTACTGGACAGAAATTCATATGACACTGGCACAACAACCACAAACCACATTAAAAAAACACATAAGAAATAAATAATTAATACATACTGTTATGTGGATAGCAAACATACCCAATTGCAGACTGTATGCAAACACACAACGTGTATTGATGACAGAAAACAAAACCCACGAGGGGCAAACAACACTGCAGCGTACCATGGTAGGGAAAATAAAGACTTATAATAACACTTTGACATTACACTATACAGGGACAGGATTTTACAAGATCACAACTTCGTTAAGACAAGGTATATGGACGTGGCACGTGTTACAGGACAGCAAACACAAGATCAAATAGGAAGAAACAGACATTGACAGCAGCTGACATAGATGAAGCAATGATGACAAAACGAGGGTAACAAGGGGGTGGGGCCAGAGAACGAGACACTGCAAACACACAGCCCACCCCAAACACAAGGCCATTTACAACTTGTGTTTACATTTTAAACCTTTTAAAATGCTTCATTGAGCATGTTTGTGTTTTTGTAGAAGAAAAGCTATAATATTTCTATTCGGATTTTGTGTGAATTTGGGTCCAGTATGTTGATACAGTACATCAAAGTGATAAACTAATTGTCTAGTCATATAGGTGATTTTGTGCTGAAAAAAATGATACCAAAAATTGGTATGGTAAACATTTGTTTATGTTGCAAAATAAAAAAAATAAAAAAAAAATTACTCAAAAGGGGCCAAAATACCCCAAGACTCTGAAGGGTTAAAACAGTAACCGCCAATGGAACAAATGATCTCTTTTAAATATTCCTCTTGGCGGTATATACGTAGCCTGTGCCCCGAAGGAAGGATCTCGAAGCAGGAATGGAGGGGATGAGACTGGTCTGAATATATTGATAATGCCCTTTTCTCCCAAAAATTTTTGAATAGCTCTTGAATTGTGCTCAGTTTTTGGCCGATTATCTTATTTGCTTCATTGAATTACTCGTGTCAGTTTATTGTTCTTTTTCAAAAAAGTGAAAAGAATAATAAACTAAGTGTCCAAAATATTGATGACACATAAATGTAAGTACACATTGATGGCCTTAGACACTGAAACGAGCGGTTTGTGTGAGAAAATGAACAGAATTTATATAGTTTTTACCTCTTGTAACCACAGCCACATCTGCTGACACAGACGGAGTGCTCAATATTTCACCCTCGGCCCGAGTTATGGAAACTGTAGGTCTGGCCCCTGACGGGGCACAGTACCTAGAGGTCGGCCTATCAGCTGGAGTAGTGGAGACCATACTCAGCTCTAGAGCTCCCTCCACTGAGGAAATTGTACGGCTTGAAATGGAACGTCTTTACCAATTGGTGTAGAGAGTGTGAGGTGGATCCAGTTAACATACATATGGAGCTGCTTAAAGATGCAAACTTGAACGAAAATACACACATAGAAGAAAAGGTTCTTTAAAGGTTCTAAAGCTGCTACCATTTTGGAACCCCTGAAAATGCAATGCATGAATGATCACAAAATTCAAGATATGGGGGTTTAAAAATGTAATTAATCAATATCACACGAAAGAGTGCAATTTCAGTTTTTGTCCTTCAAAAATCAGCATGATTAAAATGGGATATTAAGTTACTACAACAGTTTAATAAACAATAACTTAATTACAACTGCAAAATGTTGTAATATATGAATGAATAATAGCCTATAAAGAACCTTTATGCCAAAAGGGTTCTTTCTTTTTTTTTTTTTTGCATAAAAGGTCCTTTGCAGTTGAGTAAAGAACCCTATGCTACATATATATATATAGAACCCTTTTTTGTAAGAGTGTAGATTCGTTTACAATCTTACATTATGGTAAAAAGTGTTTTAAGGTCATAACATAATTGTGCAAGAAACCACATGAGAAGTCTTTATTAATTTATAATATGCCCCTGTAATCATAATTGTGAAAACGATTGCTGTTTTACCTCTAGTGTTCATGCCTGTTAGAATCTGCAGTGATATGTGGTACATATTTGTGTTTTGCAAAAAAAGTTGCCATAGGTAAGTTTTTCCAACGAGCCCTGTGTTGATTTTTGCACATGACCTTGTTGCCATGTGTTCACAGCCAGCTGAAGCTGGTCTTTTTCTTTGTCTGTTTTTCTTTCTGACTGTGGATTCTTGCCATAGAGTGTCATTGTGCATTGTGATGACACACATTCAAGTAAACAGATTCTGTTCTGTGACTTCAAGCACTTGCTTTCACTCTCTCACTGTCACACACACAAAGAAAAGAACAGCCAGTGAGAGTAATAAACTCCCTGAGTTTCTCAAGCTGTATCTGATGAACAACGATGGTGTGTGAACACCCAGCAGTCCTAATACCGCCAACTGTCTTTCTCAATCCTAATACCGCATGCAGAAAACGTCCCACAGTCTCGACAGAGCATCAAAGGAAGCCCTTACCATATACCTTGGTTTCAGACTGGTGTCATGTTGATTGATATCATTTAATAACATATTCAGTCCCACTGATTTTAATAAATGGCTGTTTAAACAGACATCTTAGGTAGAGATTTGTCAAGGCTTTTTGTAATTCAGGTACTCAATCAAAAAAAATGTCAAAAGATTTTTATTTTTTTTAATTTTGGATTGTTTAGTTTTGTTCACAGTTGTATAAGAAAATAGAAGAAATACCATGGTAGTCAATGGGTGGTGAGATATGCTTTGTTACAAACATTCTTCCAAATTTCTTCTTTTGTGTTCAGCAGAACAAAGAAATGTATACAGGTTTGGAACAACTTGAGGGTGAATAAATGATGACAGAATTTTCATTTTTTTGGTGAACTTTAATGGTGAAGTTCTGATAAAGTTAACTGATATGAATCTATAAAATGAATGTTTAATATTTTACCCAGTATATTAAGATATACATGATAGGGGAACATGGGCATGATGTGTTAAGAAGAAGGGTTTGGATTAAGATTTCATCATTGCTGTTAAGTCAGCCTTGTTCACAATCAAATAAATACTGTATAGCACCTCTTTGTGAAAATGTTTCACAGCAGTCCCTGTGTTTTGATAAAATGTGCATAAAGGAACAACAGTGCCACCTGGTGGCCATAAAAAAATAAAACGTCTGTATACAAAATACACATTTGGTAGGCCTACATGACATTATAACCAAAATCAGGGTTGTCGCCTTTGAAAAACATTTTTTAAGTTTAAAAGGTTACGTTTTTTCTGTAGTCAGAAGCAATGTGCTGTTGCTTTAAGGAACCCAGATATTAGCCAAACACAGATTCTGATGAACCTATAATCTAACCAAAAACATTTGAAACAAGAACCATATAGTCAATTCCAAAAGCTCTACAGTGAAAATTTATTTTATTCTTAAGGTGCTGCATTTAAGAAACTTAAGAGTATACATCTGGCAGCAATCATTAGAGTTAACTCAAACTAAAATCACTTAAAAAAACTTGATTACTTGAAATTAAAATAACTGAAAATAAATACATTGTTTTTTTCAGCTAGTTAACAATGCAACATTTTTCATTTTTGTTTAGTTCAAATTGAAATACTAAAACAACTAAAACTAAAACTTAATAAAAACTATATAGACATTTTTAATAACAAAAAATAAAAATACAAAAATGACACAAATTTTTAAATCTAGTTCATTAAGAAAACCAATCATATTATATCAGTGCAACTAAAATAACACATACATTTAACATGCCATACTATTTGTTTGCGTCGTCACAATAGGAAACATCTTTGTTAATAAACGTAACCTTGGTTCTCTCTAGAGAGTTCTCTGTCTTAGAACACTGAAGTCAAAAATTATCCTTCTTATCCTTTTAATTTTGTATTAATTAAAAACTGCAGCGAGCGGACCTAGGCGTGGCAGCTCGCGTGCCTATTGGCCGTTCTGCGGCAACCTATCGAGGGACTGCTCATAACGTAAGAAGCACTGAGGGCACTGGCATCCTCAGTCGTCACATCCCACGCAAATGGGTGTGGCTTATGCCTATATAAGCCAGAGCTTGATAGAATGTGCCTTGGTTTTCATCGACTGAAGTGAAACCAGATGGTAGCACAAGCACGGTATGGTTACGCAACACTTGTTCCCTATTCTAAAGAGAACCGAGGTTACGTTAGTATTTGAGATGTTCTCTTACAAGTACTCTTGTGTTGCGTAATTTGTAATGCATCTTAAGATGTTGCTAAATCTACCACAACACAGGTTCATCTGATACCAGCCTTCCACGGCTCCAGAGCTGTGACACAGTTTCGAGTTACCTTGAAACAACCGGATGCCCATGCTCGACACGGAACCCGTGTCTTTAGCCAGTGCTGTAACGGGCACATGCAAAGCAGGCCCAAACGGAAGCACCGCTGAGACTGAAGCCATGATGCCAAGAATCCTCTGAAATCTTTTGAGAGTAACATCGCCTTTGAATGACAATGCCAGGCGCTGAATCCCCAGAGCACGCTGTGATGTCAGCCGCGCTGTCATTGACACCAAGGCCCGGTCCATTCCCAGAAAAGAAGCTTTCTGACTGGGAGATAGCAAACTCTTTGTCCAATTGAGTTTGAGACCCAAAGCCTCTAAATGGCTGAGTAATAAATCCTGTGTGTCATCAAGTTCCACCTCTGACTGAGCCATAATTAACCAGTCGTCCAAATAGTTCAGTATTCGCACACCCCATTGTTTCAGGGGGCGAGCGCTGCGTCCATGCTGCTCGTAAATGTACAAAGTGCTGAGGACAGGCCGAACGTGTGGAAGGACGGTGTATTGATAAGCCCTGACCCACAAAAGCGAATCTTAAGAAAAGCCTGTGATGGGGGGGATCTGGTTGCAATCATTTTGAATGATCCCTTCATGAAGAGCTCTGTTCAAAAACCTGAGATCTATTGGCTGTAGAAACCCGACTCGCTCTGGTCTAGGGGGACGGTTTCTATGGCGCCCTTAAAATACAGTTTCATTATCTCATCTCAAAGCAGATGAGCTACTTTTTGATCTACTGTAGTCTCAACCTGGAGCCCATTCTCATCCCAAGACGTCATAACTGACGCTTTTGACCATACGTCAACATTACTAACTAACACTAAAGGTAAAGAGTCAGATAGATGACGCCCTAGGACAGCATCATCCAACTGACGTTGAAGGGTACCCTAAAATGTCGAGATGTTGACCTATGGTCAAAAGCATCAGTTAGATGACGTCTTGGAGATGAGAATGACAGGGTTCGACGAGCAAACTGCAGTGAATAGCCTTGTTTTATAATGTTCAGCACCCAATCTGACACACCCGAGAACCGGGTGCTTTTGCCCATATAGCTAGGGGTAGAATGGTATCTGGGCTCAGGTCACTGTAAGCTAGGGACCCGGAGACCTGATAGGGCTGATAAATTCGACTCTGTGCTAGCAGTGTTTGATCTGAGGCAGCGTGCTGAGACCAGCGGCAGGTTGATTTACACAATACATTCTGGTCACGTGGGACTGGGGAAAGATTTATGTGTACAGAGGGCGCAGTGTTTAACACGTAAATGTGCGTGTGGAGAAGCGGCACCTTTTTTACACTTAAAGCGCCAGTATGTAACTTTAGTTGGGCACAAGAGGGCGCCGTTTCCAACAATAACAAAGGCGAATGTATATGACGCAGTAACGAACTGAATGATGGGACTTGCTGTCAAGCTGGCGGATCTGAATAACGTTTAAAGATTAGCAGCTAGATCAACATAAGAATAACATACTGACCATATTCTAACATTTCATCATGTCAAGCTAACGTTATAACATTGATTTGTTTTATAATTTTGCTCACCTGTCCAATGAAGCTGTAATGTCGTGACTCGTGAAGTTCTGTCAAGTCCGAATTAGTCACGGACGCTACGTAGCTCTCTGTCGAGTGGAAGTCAGTCTCGGACGCTAGCTTTCGGCATCTCAAAAACATCATGCTGATATTGATCCTCATTCTAGTCTGCTTGCCATGGTCTGTGTTTGAACAAAACAAGAACTGGGTGCCGCTCAGATGTTACTCACTATGCAGTTGTCCGCATCTGTCGCCATGTTTACGTCATGGCTATGGCAATACGAGCGGAAACGAGGATAGCCAAGAATAGCCGAGGAACAGCGCGGATATTGCGTCATTTACAGGCGACATTTTTTCCGGGACGGAACACTTTTAAAATTGGAATTTCTCTGAAATAAAAGAACTTTGGAGACTTTGGGGATATTGTAAGTACACAACTGCAGGAAATATATCACACCGTGCAAGTGATTTTTGGATATTTAGTTACAAAATCCTTACATATTGGAGCTTTAAAACACAATCGGCATGAACCGCCTTTATTGGTGGGAGCCCTAAGTGAGTGTGTGTCACTGTATGGGCAGCGTTTATGAAACAAACTACCTTTGAAACACATGTGGCGCAAGCCGGTTTTATTGAAATGCCCTGAATGTGCGTCACTGAATGGGCCGTGCTAATGTGTAGGGGTGAACACTGGGACGTGGGCATATTTCTTACATTTAAAACACCTTCGGCATGAGCAGGACAAACAAACATAATGCACTTTTTGAGATTTATCTGGGTTCGCCGTGAAAACAGCATTTGGGTACAGGTGAGCGGGTTGTGTAACTGGCTCGTCGGCTGTAAAATAAACATTTTCAGTCACCACAGCCACAGGGAACTGTGAGGGCGACATGTGCTGTTTTTAATGGTGGTGCGGGATTCAACCTTCGTCGTCTTCCTCTGGTCAGGGAAGATTTTGGCGGCACAGGATCCAGCGTGATCTTGGGCCTGGCTCCCCAGGAGGGCGGCCTGCAATGGCCAGCCGGAGCTCGAGCATCAGCCCTCTCTTGGTCGATAACGCTGTGGAATTGGCGGCGGAGGAGGTGGCGGGGCTGTATTCCGGGGAAGGGGCTGCTTACTTGAGCGACCTGACACAGAACTCCACCCATCAACAGCCTGTCCAAGAGAGCCAGGACACACAGGTGCATCACGGAAGGTGGCTTCCTTCATGTCTGACAAATTTTTGTCAACAACAGCGAGGGACGGCCATGTTCCTCCCGATGGCCAGGGCGGCAGACTTGGTGGCTCCCAGGATCCATGCCGGCCTCATCCAAAGAACGGAGAAGGTTGACCTGGAATATTTGCAGCACTGCCATAGTGTGGACTGGAGTGCTGAGGCTGCCTGGCCAGCGGTGGTGTAACTGACGAAAGCGGAAGTAGTCCGGGCAGGCTTTAGAGGGCAAGGCTGCCTTAGAACGCCATCCAGCGGAGGACGGGCCTCGAGGGAGGTGCTGAGTGGTGACCAGGGAGAAAACAACCATAGAGTCTTTTGGGGCACAGGCTTTTTTTCTTCTTTTTTTTTTTGCTGCCCGATCAAACCAGGCCGAAGTCCTCCATGGCCTTCGTAAGGAGGCAGAGAAGTTCAGTGTCAACACTGGCTCTTACCCACTGGAATCTTGTGGAGAAGGGTGGGGTCCAGACCACTGTTCCCTCCCCGATGCGAAAAAGAACAGCCATTCTCTGCGTTGTCCCTTCAAGCTCGTCACAGACGATGGGAGCGGTGAGGGAGGCGGAGGCGAGGAGTCCACGGTCAAAAATGGCTAATCAGGCCCGCAGGGTCGACAAAGGCATGGTGTCACATTCAGGACAACCACCCTTGGACAGCATGTGGTCCGCAATACATAAATACAAATGAATGCAAAATTATAAGGATCATTTTTGACTTCAGTATTCTCGAGAAAGAGGCTTTCCCGTAGCACAAGCTAGCAACACAAGAGTACTCTCGTAAGAGAACCCACTGTACTTCGTGTTCACTGTAATGTTCAATAAGATTTTAGAGTCTCAGCTGCAAATAGAGCATTTATGAAAGATTGCCCAATATATAAAACAAGATGTGAGATTATAAAGACTTTCTTTACACCTGAGACTCCAAAAATCTTGTTAAACATTTGCATTTATCCAAAGCTTGCCTGCAGGCTGATCCAGACTGTAGAAACTAGCAGAGAGATAATCTGATCTTCATCTGATGAGACCCCTGAACATCTCACACCATTTCTCTCGCTCGCTTCAATACAGAGAAGCATCTCTCATAGTCTCAAAGCAATAAAGATTTCTGCTAACTTTTCTGTTTTAATAAGGCACATCTCCGTTCGTGAAGACTCTTCAGACATTAGGGGCGGAAACAGCACATTAAATAAGGGTTTCATTGATTGCATCATTTTCATTATGGGCCCGAAAAAAAGATTTTCTTTTGAGAATAAAATGCTTGTTAGCTGCCAACCCGCACAGCTTTATTCCCAGTGTTGCGTAAATCATCTCAATGAAGCAGATATTTCTTTGGCATGAACAGCAGCCATTGGAGACGTTTTGAATGTTTGCACATGGCAGTAAAAAGAAAATGATGCGTCTCGCTGTGCTAAGGGTGGATAGAGAGGAACGTGATTAAATCAGATTTATAGACAAATCAAGCAAGTCCCACTGAGGAATTTAAAAGTGTCCTGGCTGAGGGGACATTTACAGGATCGTTTTAACCTGATATGTACATACTTTCATGCTAATGACAAACTGGCATGACTGACTGACTTAAATATTTTGCTATTTACATTTTCAGCATTGTTTAGTATAATGTCAGAAAATGTATACACATACACATTTTTAGCTGAACTGTCACCATAGACTGTAAAAAATATGGACGTAGTGTCTGTGACGTCACCCATAGGTTTCAGCCTCTCAGTTTTTCAGATGGGTCAAACCAAAGATATTACCTCAGAACTTCAAATAAATGAACTAGAGATTTCTAGTTCATTTATTTGAAGTTTTGAGGTAATATCTTTCGCTGCTCGTCAAGGTGTGTGCATCCATTTGCATGGACGGAGAGAACGCACTGAAATCATCAGACATCCATTAGTGCATGCAAAGGGAAAACAGCTGGCAAACACGCTCCGCCATACTCAACATGACGGAATCCAACGACGTGCACGGGCGAAGGTATAATACATGTATTAAATTGTATGAAATAATCCGGAAAAGCATAAACACAGCTGAGGGTGACGCTGAACTGACAGCAGACTAAACGACTAGCAGTGAAAGCAGCGGCACCTGTCACTCAAGTGTCCACGCCCTTAATTATGCAGAACTTTAAGGCTTAAATATAATTTAAAACAGATGAGTTGTAAAAAATTCACCCCCTCACAGTTGTCATGAAAGGAAAAATGAGCTCTATAGACCAAAGCCACTTTTTGCTCCCAGGCTGTAAACATGTTTTTTTTTTTTTTTGCTGCTGTAAAGTTCGGCATTTTAACATGGGGGAGATGCATATTTGACTCGCTTCTGCAGCCTGCCTCAAGCGGCCACTCGATGAATTGCAGTTTAATTCACTTCCCTGTGGGCTTCAAGAGAGAGACGGGGAGATTGCAAGGGGGTAATCCATCACCCGGACTCTGAAGCTGCCTCTGGGGGCCGCCATTGTAGCGGACTATCTCCTGCTGTTAGCATCCCATTGACTCCCATTCATTTAGGAGTCACTTTGACAGCGAATAACTTTACATCTGAGGCGTCCAAAGACTCCATTTATCCATTATTTATTTCTAAAGAAATACGACAATGTATAAAAGGCTCCATTACTTTGTATGTTACGTTATGGCCCCGCAGAAGCCGTTCTTGTAAAAATAGGCTAAAAATTGCGTCATAACCATTTGACTGTCCGTCGCGCAGTGGAGAAGTTACCGTATACACAGGAGAAGCTCGCACAGCCTTGCAGGCAATCTTTTACCGTCTTAAAGTCAGTCCATGGCATATATAGAAGCAAAATGACAAAATAATTAATCAGAATACTGAATACAAAAAGTTGCTCCAGGTCGCGCTTCCGCCGTCTCTGTGCACGATTAAAATGTGTGTAGGCACAGCTACTAGACGATTTCACAACTGTCAGTCAGATTGCTCACGTGACATCTACGTCTGCTGAGCCTGCGCAGAACGCTCTGACTATCAGGAAGTGAGTGCCCATGTTGAGCTTCAGCTCTCTCGTTGAATCAACGGGGTCGCTGTGTCCATTTCTTTTACTGTCTATGGGAGATTGCCGTTTGACTGTCACACAATGAAACGCACACGATTGTGGGATATCAAAGACAGAAACATGCATGCTGCCTTCAAAAATCAATTCGAATGAAGATATCTCAGGAGTAGAAGTCATGTTAGACTTCTGCATTGTCTGTAATTTTGACGACAGGGTCGTAAAAAAAATTATTGCCATTGTTATTTTAATTTTCATATTTTGATGATAATAAGCCTTTTAAAGGTAGTGAAGGTCAGAATTTTATAAAAACTTTTTACCAAATTTGTTTAAACTTTCTATATATCAATGCATAATTAAAATCTAAGTACTCTGAAAAAAAAGAGTATAAAAATCGAGTGACTCTAGACCGTTTAATCTGCACTGAAACGCAGCTCATTATTTCGAACCCGGGACGAAACAATGGATTGGCTTAGGCGACTGTCACTCCTCGCAACCATGGCAACCACCCTTTTGCCACACAGGACCTGCCCACTTGCGCGTATCCAGATTCGTACCTGTTCGCATGCTTGTTTGAGCTTGAAGATGCAAAAACTCTACGCAGCAGGTCCTCTTGTCTAAAAAGTGCTCCTTGCCCTGCACTTCAACTACCCCGTCGGTACTTGCCGTCTTATACTGTCTATGGGTAACTGACTTGTCTTCGGGTGTGTAGTCCTCATCAGAATCAACAATGCTTTCATCAAGCAAACTCTTACATGCAGAACACCATATATATGTAATGAATCTTACATGAAATTCCTCTTCATCACAGTGTAAATGATGGCAATGGAAAAACATGCATCATGCAACCTGTTTTAACTTTGCCTTATAGATAACTAACTAGCTCGTTAGCGAATCAATATTGTAAGCTTTACCAATATCAATAAGCTAGCTTGATAGAGAGTAATAAAATACAACTTATTTGTTTATCTTCATAATGATAGTTAGATTTTTTTATTTACATGTGTTTCTGACATGATGTCACTACATGCACTTCTTCCTCTCCTCTCGTCTCAGGTAAATAATGCGTCTTCAGCTCAGCTGTCGGAGTTGCGCGTTCATGTGTTTTGGGGGCGTGGCTTTGGAAGGAGCCAAAGAAGTAGAGTTTCTCAACGGGCCTGAAAATTATTACCCGACTCGACCTGGCCCGTGGCTTTTGAAGCCCGACCCGATGTAACCCTGACACATCAACATGAATTATCCGCCCAACCCGGCCCGCGGCCTCAGACTCGGACGCCGCACCCGTTCTAGTACAGTCTATTGCCGTTGCAGCGTCCATTCATTCCGGTGAAATCACAAAATAAAATGAGCACAAACTTAGAAAGGTTGACTTACTAGTCCATCAACAAGATCGCCAGGTCAGCATCACCGTTGCATCCAGTGCTGCTTTTGAAGCTCGCGCCAATGAGTATAAAGCTCTACCGAGAGCGGGACTCCTGTCAGGTTTCTCACACAGTCAGATTCTCTTTTCCTTTTCCTAGTCTTCCGACCGCGTTTCTGAAACCAGCAGGCGGGCTACAAGTTTTGAAACAAAATAGACATAGCCTACAAACATAATTATATGCTTATAATAGGCATCGTGGAGGAAGATCAGTGCATCCACAGTGGATCGTGTTCTCATCTCTGCCAGCCACCCGCGATGGACTTTGCACGCAGCAGCCAGATCTTTCTTTACGGTGAACAGCAACGATGATTATAATAATTTGTTTGTTTTTTTACTGGGTGGCAAAGATTAAGCCCGAGGTTCTCACTCCGAACCCGAGTCATTTGCTTATATCTTCGAACTCTAACCCGGCCCTCAACCCCGCTGGGTCCTGTCGGGTTTGTCTGGGTCCAATCTCGACCCCGTCTGAGAACTCTACCAAGAAGGGAGGGGGTGAAGTGAATGGAAATAATGAGCTGTCTTTAAAACAGTCGTGAGAAGGTCTACAGACACTCGATTTTTATACTTTCTTTTTCAGAGTACTCAGATTTTAATTATGCATTGATATATACAGAAAGTTTAAAGAAATTTTGAAAAAAAGTTTTTTTTTTCAATTCTGACCTACACTACCTTTAATAGGCTCTGTTTTTGTTCACATTTTCATTTTTACTCACAAACATAGATTGTGCGTTCATTTATTTATGTAGAGAAAGTCGAACAGAGGCTGTGGTTCACTTTTCAGGTTCTATCATAAATATTTGTCCAACAAATCGCAATAAGCTTTGTGCTTTGTTACTTTTGATATAAAAAAGTCTCAGCTTTCAAATTCTGTCCATTTTATCACACAATTCAAACAATAAATGTGCAAGAGATCACTAGGCTTCAGTTCAAGCTAAGTGTGAGTAAACACAACCCTTCCTTCCTTTTTACTAAGTTACAGAATGAAATAAACATGAATGAACATCAGAAAATACTGTAATATAATTTTTTCTTAATAGGCTGCTGGTACCAACTTTAATTATTTTAGCCTGTGTGGTCTGGCACCAGAAGACAACACCACAACTGCAATCAAAATATGCAGTTTTATTGACAGAGGGGACTGACAAAGACAGGCTAAACACAATCTGAAAAGCTGTAGAACTACACAGAGCACTACGTGAATTCACTGACAAACCACAGAATCAATTACAGATAGGAGCAGTTCAAATTCATTTAAAACCTCAACATCATACATTTGCAAAATGGTACCTATGGCTGTTCCCTTTACCTTCCTAGTGTCATTTCCACCTACCCTCACTATCACCCTTCTATTATTACGAATCACATCTTTATTTAATACATCAGTTTAAATTAAAAACAGAAACAATCTTAAAAAAACACTTCACTCACCCACAGCAACGTTATCCCTCCCAATTCGGCGGTGAGTTTAACACCGTTCCTTGAAGGTAAATGTGAGCGGTGTCGTCAGGTGTGTCGTTACTACCGCGGTGAAGAATCGTCTGTCTTGTTGTAACAGGAACCGAGCACTTGTCCATCGTCTTTTGTGCTTCATTTATAAAAAAATTCCAACCCCAGTCTCTCTCATAGCTCCTGCCCCGGTGTTTCTCATTTCTCAATCAATCTCATTAATTAGTTGCCAAGACAATATCCTGAAACGCAACACACATTGCACTACCAGGTCATAGTGTCCACCCAGGTTGATGTCACTCTCGTATTGGGCGTTGCAACTTTGGCTGATGTATCACCACCGTAGAGCCATCCTGCCGTCCGCCCAGGTCCTTTTGTTTTATATTCGCCTTCTGGACAAGCTGCTGTACAGGCTGCCCTTTGATGAACCCAACTGCCGCCCAAATGTACCACTATCTCTGCCCACTACTCGGTATCTTAATTGGTTTTGCCCTGTATTAATCTGATGCAAGGTCAGGTGGGTTCACCCTAAATCATGATCCCCAGGCAGTGCTAAACACTGAAGCATTCTCCAACAACTCACAGATGGCCTGAGTTTCAAACATAGACAGCCCCAAACATTTGATCCAACCCCAGCTGCATTAAGAGAGCATCCACAGACCACCCTGACGGGCACCTCCAACTCATTCTGTTGGCTAAAAGCCACTGCTCCAGGACCAACTATCAGTAGACAAGGTCCCAATCTTCATCCCTTGCCTATGGGTGAGAGGATTATCAGTTACATTAATCACTCTAAGAGGAATAACCCCTTGCCCCACATTACAAACGACTCAAACCACTAAAAGGCCACAGTGTTTTGATAAAGAGGAGGAGGGTTCCACCATCCTAGCTATCTGTCCTGCAAGGAGCCCTTCTACTACCCTGCAGAAATAATAGTTTTTTTTTACGTGGCCTTACTATGGAGTGTATTTGAACAATGACAGCCTTAGGTTCAGGCTGACAGGCATCCCCTGATGAAATTAAGGGGAACTTCCCACCCATACCATGACTGAACAGCACTTTTGCCTCAAATCAATGATTGCCCCATACTTGAGCAGAAAATCCATCCCCAACAAAATTTCAAGGGTAGATATGTCAGCTACAAGAAGTTAATTTGTTAACGCTAAGGACCAAACTGATAAATAGTTTACCAATGGCCTACAATGTACATTGTGCCACCAAAAGCTTCAGTCGCAGTAGCAAAAGGGAAAATCAGCTAGTAAACAATGTCATGTAACTCAGAAAAGCCCTTCTTGATAGACAGCAAGAGTGCCCTCACTACCAAGTGGACAGGAATGAGAATTACAGTTACAATCAGATCACTTGGTGTAAGGACGGTGTCAGTTTTTTCCGTCAGTGCTAAAAAAAATTAAATCAATGACAGAAAATTTTCGGCTTAACTCCTCAGGAGATAGGAAGTGAAGCTAACATTGGATTCAGACATGTCTGATGACTTCTTACCTTGGAATACATCCTCAGAAGACAGCATATTTATGATTTTGGACGCACACAGCGATTATGCTCAGGGTTGTGACATTTCTGAAACATGCTCGAAGAAGTTGATCACAAGACACTGCTGACCTATCAGACCACACACTTTTTGTAAGGAGGGGCTTCCTAAAGACCAGAACAAAACAGAGTGTTACTGACAGACTGGGAAGAGGCGTGCTGCAGTAATGTAAGATAAGCTGAAAAAAAAAAAGTTTATAGTAGAGGAAATCAAGACTTTGTAAAGGGGGGCAATAGGTCCTCTGTTGACAATGGATCCAAAACTGTTTGGTAACCAACACTCTTCAAAATATTTTCTCATATTCCACAGAAGAAACAAAGTCATGCATGTTTGGTACAACACTGAGAATAAATGAGTAAATTATCACATAATTTTTATTTTTATTTTTAAGATTGATTGATAGACTTCTTTTATTAAATGGGGCGACACATTCTGTGCAAAGAGCTGTTTTTTACAGATCCTTTACTTTCTACTTTCCCTCTCCTGCCACATTCTCTCTGGATGCTTTAGTGAATGTTAAAAATACCCTTTCAAGCGCTTAATGAGATCCTTTGGAAATCTATAAGAGCAGAAAAGTCTTCCTCACTAAAGATCTGTTTTGTTAAAATGATCATGTTTAATTTGCCCTTCCTGAAGCATCTCTTTTCACAAACTGCCTTTAATCGATGGCAACTAATTAAATCTTATGGGGACATTCTGTTGAAACAAAAAAGAATCGTGGTGATTGTTATGTGCAGACACAGAGATTCTCTGTGCTGGGTTTAAGCAGTATTTATTCCAGTAATTGTGACAATATTTAACTGCGCATGCTCTTTCAGATCCTTTCACAGCTGTTATATCACACAAAGCACACACAAAAGAGAAGTTGCTTAACATCTTAAATTCCTTAGGATTACAGAACTGAAAGTCTGAGGGGTATCTGTGAAAGGAAATAAACTTAAATAAAAATAAATAAATAAACTCCTGTTTTATGCATACATTGATTAAAATGTATTCTTACAAATGGTGAATCATGACAGACTGAAGCGATCAGCTCCACCTGTAGATGGTTTAGATGTTACCTATCAGGGAGGGAACAATTGGTGGTCTTAGGGGAGTGCTGTCAGACCTATGTTGTTGAATGTGGCGTTCCACAAGATAGTATTCTCGACACACCGCCCCTGTTTTTAACATAGCCTACATTAATGGGGTCATGAACTGGCTTTTTAATTAATTTTAAATATAAATTTAATTATATTGTTGTCTGAGGTAAACTTATGAGCGTTCGCTGGTTTTTGCATTCAAAAACATCAAAATTAATAAAAAATAGGCTATTTTCTACCCTAGTTTTGAGCCCAGCTCAGAAACGCTCGGTTTTTATGGCGTCTTGCACTGAAGACTTGGAAGTAAACGCCCACTGCTGTGAGTGGAGGACAGTTTTGCATATTATAATGAGTTTCCAACTCACATCGTCAGTGCACATGGGGGACTTGTTTACAAACAATCCTCAGTAAAATGAATCGAAACAGACGGACAATGTTTTACCTCATCTGCTGAAATGTCATTAAAAATAAAGTTTATGCAGTCCTTTTGGAATTTTTGTTTACAAGGCTCCTTTCAGGCTACTTTCATTTATAATCCATGCTGCTCTAATATATGTTGTGACTGTTGATTTGCGTGTGGATGTGTTTAAATATGTTTGCTGTAGATCTTGACATTCAAGCTGACATTTTGGGAATTTTATTTCCAGTGACATTTTCTAAAAGACGTGCTGAGGGTATATTGTTGAATGTTGAGCATCCATATGCACAGATTCACATTTACATTACTAACATAATGATTCCTGCAACATTCTGACGATCTGAAATCATCTCTAGCTACCCAAAGTCATCTCTTTTTCCCCCATGCTATAATGCTTAAACATTTTATATTTTTTTGGCAAACTGTGGCAGGTCCAAACCAAGTTTGGTTTGGAGTTGAAAAACTCCCCTCAGCGCTGCGATCTATTGACTCCCATTCATTTTGGCATCACTTTGACAGCGAATAACTTTACATCTGAGGTGTCCAAAGACTCCATTTGTCCATTACTATATATATAAAGAAACACGACAATGTGTAAAAGGCTCTATTATCTTGTATCTTGCATTATGGCCCCATAGAAGCAGTTTTTGTAAATATAGGCTAATGGCCATTGCACACTGAGTCGAAATTGCATCTGAAATTTTCGCACGTTAAAAAAAAATTCGACCTCACGTTATGTCAATAATGCTTGCACACCGCCTCCGAAACTTTTCGTCCGTCATAAAATTGATCGGATCGGGTTCGACTTTCTGCGTTTTTCGCATACAGAGCCAGCATTTTGAGAGGTCTTTTGACAATTCAGGGCCGGGAGAAGCTCATCCTCAAATCATTGTACATATGCGCCGTGCTTTCAGTTTCGGTTTTAAGTTCCGATCAAGTGTTTATGTTCTCTTCTCTATATTGGATTATAAAATTAATAAACCTCTCCTTTCAATCAGATTGATATTTAGGATCGAATAAGATGTGATTGAGCAGCCAATTCGATAACTAATGTATTATTTGGGCACAATGTATCACATGTAACCATCGCTTCAACCGAGCCGCACGCGGATGTGTGTGTGTGTGTGTGTGTGTGTGTCCATACCTTAGACATACTGCCAGATCTCCGTTCAGAATCGATTGGTTCACGGAAATTGGTGGTCTTGTTTTTAATATGTGGCTCCAGAATCGCTAGCAAAGCATCAAACTGTTCCACTGACATTCTGAAGTAAATTTTGAATCGTAGGGATAATTTGCAACCCCTTGATAGGGTAAATTCGCATCGGACTCGGTGTGCAAGGTTTCTATGCGTGACGAATTTTCAGGCTGACGAACACGAAAAAACGCATCCGAAATTTCGTACTCAGTGTGCAATGGCCTTAACAATTGACTCTCCGTCCGCACAGTAATTACCGTATAAGACAGGAGGAGAAGCTCGCAGGAAATCGGGGGATGTGGAGACATTAAATCAGATTAAAGTCAAGGGAGAAGCCCATAAAGAGTCATAAAGTCTGATCCTGCTGCTAGCTCATGGACAGCAAATACTCACTCTCTCCTTATCTGTGAGATTCGGAAAGGGATCACATGACAAGCTCAGTTTGAAGCCTGCGCAGTACGCCTGGCAATCAGCTTTTAACAGGTTTCAATTTGCTCCAGTGAAATCAAAGGGATCGCTGTGTCCATTTCTTTTACTGCCTCTGCCTTTATGTGTTCGATGCGCTGTACACGGTAGGCCAATCACAACAGACTGAGCTATTTGGCCAATCAGAGCAGAGTACTTTGAGGAAAGGAGGGATTTAAAATGATTGATTCATTTGACGAGTCGTTTGAGAATCATTGAACATGTGATTATGTGCAAATGTATAATATGAGGAAATTAAACAGTTTTTTTTATCCTTCGATGCATGTAAACATGTTGTAGGAGACTCCACAACATCAGGAAACTTCAAAATAGCATAATAGGGGCCCTTTAACACCAGATTTAAACAGGGTATTAGATTACATTTGCCATCTTTTCATGCTCGCTTAAAGTTAACCATTAAAACCACTACTTATTTAATAACACTGTAATGTAATCTCTAAACGAATATACATTTTTCATGCTATACATTGTAATGTGAATGATAAATTCACTGTGGCATTTAAAATTGGTTTTAGTTTTTAGTACATTTATTAAAACAAAATAGTATATAATTTTAATATTAACCATTTATTAGCTATGAGCCACAACATTAAAAATAATTATTGGCATTTTGGTACCAATATTTTGGTTCACTTGCACGTGACATAAGAAATGAGAGCTTTGTTGCACAACAACAGTTTCGTAAGACTTGTAGCGAAGTTAATGCATGATAAAATTGTTTTTTGCTGATGTTAAAAAATGTCATATGACAAACAATTTCTAACTCCATCATGTGACCAGCAAACTCACCCTCTAAATCGGACTTTTTTTCATGGGCTTCACATTGGAGTCTTATCATCTTCTCACTCGTACTTCATCATGGTCAAACACTGCATAGTGGTTTTCCTCACGTTTCTGTCTTTGATCAAAGCAGGCGTCTGTGAGACACTCCCTGGATCCTGCAGGATCGTGTGTGACCCTTCCTCTAGATCGTTCACATGACCGGAGCAATGGGTTTGTCATCCCTCTCACCTCATCTGGAGCAGGACCTCCTGGCCCAGCTGGACCTCCAGGTAAAGCGGGTCCGCCTGGCGCACCAGGACCCTCAGCTATAGGTTCCTCGAGTAAGGACGGTGTAGCGTTCAGTGCTGCGCTGCAGGAAGCCTTCAGCAAGAATGATGTGCTAAAGTTTAACGATGTGATAACTAATCTGGGAGGAGGTTATGACTCGTCGACTCGGAGCGTTCACCTGTAAAACAGCAGGAGTATACTACTTCAACTTTCACATTATGAAGTCTGGACAAAACCTACTAGTGGACTTGGTTCTCAATGACCAAACGGTGAGGTTACCTTATCAACATGATCCTTTTTGCAGTGACCTTAACAAAGGTTACCAAAGAATGATGAAATACAAGTAATATAAAGGCTGCTCTATATTTTCATGCATAAACGATTAAATGAATAAAATAAATAAATACATATATGAAGAGTTCAGATGCAAAAGCTTATAAATGCCATTTGAAATTTTCTTCTAAAATGACCATTTTTATCAAGCTTGTATATTTAAGTTCAGTAATTTCACTTAAATGACAATTAATAGGTAATCTTCATTGCCATTTAAGTGAAATTGCATTGTATAATTATAAAATACACTACCATTGAAGTTTGGGTCCGTAATGTTTTTGAAAGAAGTCTCTTATGCTCACCGCGGCTGAATTTATTTGATAAACACATACAGTATTTTACAGTAACAAATATTTTGTAATATTATTAGTAATTTACTACTGTGATGGTAAAAATGATTTTTCAGCATCATTACTCTTTGTCTTCAGTTATACGCTGATCCTTCAGAAATCATTTTAATATGCTAATTTGAAGCTAAAGAAACATTTCTTCTTATAATCAATGTTGTAGTTGTGCTGCTTGTTTTTTTTTTGTTTTTTTTTTGCAGAAACTGATACAACTTTTTTTCAGGATTCTCTAATGAATTCAAAGTTTAAAAGAATGGCATTTTTTCAACAAATATATTTTGGAATTTTGCAACAATATAAATGTATTTGCGGTCACTTTAATGTATTCTTGCTAAATACAAATATATATATATATATATATATATATATATATATATATATATATATATATATATATATATATATATATATTACATTAATTATGCCAATGTAGGCTAAATCCAAAGCAAGGTTTTAAAATGATGTCTGGAAATCTTGTTTATTATTATTTATTTATTTATTTATTTATTTATCTTATTTATTTATTGTTATTTTGAAATATGAAAAATAATGAAATAATGTTTGAAAATGTTTAGCTTCAGGTTTATACATCAAATCAATTCAAATTATTGTTTTTAATTCTTAAATGAGCATAAATATGTATTAATTTGTTTCTGATAAAATGCACTTGACTACAGACCAGAATGAAAAACATAAAAAAAAAAGGTTGGTCAATATTTTAACTTACCATAAGAAATTTGAAGGTAAAATCTAAAGCCAGATAGATAGATAGACAGACAGACAGACAGACAGACAGACAGATCAGTCAGTGTAATAAATCTGCTAATTTCCGGTGTTGTATGTTCCAGATTGTGGCGAGTGCAGCGGCAGTGGATGTCCTGCATACAGATACTGCAAGCAACAGTGCAGTACTGCAGCTGAAAGTTGGGGACCGGGTGTACGTTCGCCTGAATAAGAGTGAAGTAGGCAAGAGGGACTCACAAAACCGCTTCAGTTCCTTCTCTGGTTACCTGCTGTTTGAAATCTGAGACTAACATGATTCCTTTTCTGCTTTAAACTCTCTGTGAGCTTAAAGGAAGCCTCTTTGCATTCAGACTCTAGACTTTGTTTCCTTGAATAAAGAATGAACTTGGCAATTTGCCTGACTCAGATTTTTCATTGAATGCTGAATCAATTCTTCCATTTTCTAAGGCCGAAACCTTGGCGAGATACTTCACATGGCACTGGCATTGATATTAGGCTTGGACTTCAGGGACACTGAGGATGATATAGTAACAACAGACATTCGCACTCAGCAACATCACCTCAGTCCCCGTGTGTTAACAGCCCTGTCTTGCACAAAGCAAAGGGCTTCAGATCAGAGAGCTGTGGGAGAAAATCCAATCCTGGACAATTGATCTCACTTAACCTAGCAGAAGTGAAAGGAAAAATCAGAATAGTGAGATATAAGCTTGCAATTAAAAGGTAATTGCGACTTTTTCCCTTATATATTACTATGCAGAGAAAAATGTCAGGATTGACAAGATATAAACTTGAAATTCTGACTTTTTACTCTGAATTGTGAGGTATAAACATTCAATTAAGAGTTATAAAGAAGTTCAAATTGAGATTTAAGATCACAGTTGCAAGAAAAAAAGGCAGATTTGTGAGAAGTCGCAATTACTTTTTTTTTAAGTATTTTGTATTCCATGGCAGAAACTGCATCGTTCCTCTATAGGGATCTCCCAGTCATGAGACCCCTAGTCACATGTCAGCCATATTGACGGAATACAACCGTCAGCTACACAGTGGCGGATCTATTATTAGGGGTGGGCCACATTATTATACTAATAATATAAATATTAGTATAATTATTTTTATAATTAGCCTAAATATTGCAATACTTTGCGCAACAGTATTGATATAGCAGCGTGCACAAAATATCTTCGATAAAAAAACAGAATACATTTTTTTCCCCACCACTATCTATTATTAGCGCTGCGGCCGTCAGCTAACTCTTCACGTCATCGCACTTTTTAGTAGCATCACAAAAAAAATGGCCTGTACAAGAGGAAAATAAAGGAATTAAGAATCATAGATCCATATGGACCACCACAACTTTTTTTACAGGCATTTAATGTGTAGACAAACTTCCTGACATTGAGTTTGGTAACATTTACAGCTATATTCAATTCCCATCACGCCGGAGCTTCGATTAAAAGCATACAAAAGCAGGCTATCGGTATCAGCCAGTCCAGATGGATCAGCAACACTTTGATTTGGACTCTAACGGGGAAGGATTTTTCAATTCGCAAAGGTTGATCGAATGTATTTTTATCAACAAATTATATTCCTACCTGTAATAATTTTTAAACTGAGTTTACAGGGAAAGACACAAAACAAAATTACCAACAAGATTAAGTGTATCTTAAATTGATTAGTTGAATCTAGTTTCATCCAAGAAAAATAATAATATGCATATATACTTTTTTATACTGTAATCTATCATGCTACAGTGACACTGACTGTAGCATGATGAACTGTCACGTAGACCGTCTCAACCAATCTTTGTTTCCAGCAGTATTTTCAATTTGACATTTTTCGGAGGGTGCTCCGGCAATATGGTCCTTTGCGAAGGGCTGTCCGGTCCCTGTATGACCGAAGCAGGAGCTTGGTTCGCATTGCCGGTAGTAAGTCAGACTTCTTCCCGGTGCATGTTGGACTCCGGCAGGGCTGCCCTTTGTCGCCGGTTCTGTTCATCATTTTTATGGACAGAATTTCTCAGGCGCAGCCAAGGGCCGGAGGGTGTCAGGTTTGGGGACCACATGATTTTGTCTCTGCTCTTTGCGGATGATGTTGTCGTGTTGGCCCCTTCACACCAGGACCTTCAGCATGCCCTGGGACAGTTTCGCAGCCGAGTGTGAAGCGGCTGGGATAAAAATCAGCGCCTCCGAATCCGAGGCCATGGTCCTCAGTCGGAAAAGGGTGGCTTGCTCACTTCAGGTTGGTGGAGAAATCCTTCCTCAAGTGGAGGAGTTTAAGTATCTTGGGGTTTTGTTCACGAGTGAGGGAAGGATGGAACAGGGAGATTGACAGACGGATCGGTGCAGCTTCTGCAGTAATGCGGTCAATGTACCGGTCTGTTGTGGTGAAGAAGGAGCTGAGCCGTAAGGCAAAGCTCTCGATTTACCGGTCAATCTACGTTCCTACTCTCACCTATGGTCATGAGCTTTGGGTCATGACCGAAAGGACAAGATCCCGGATACAGGCAGCCGAAATGAGCTTTCTCCGTAGGGTGGCTGGGTGATCCCTTAGAAATAGGGTGAGAAGCTCGGTCACTCGGGAGGAGCTCAGAGTAGAGCCGCTGCTCCTCCACATCAAGAGGGCTCAGCTGAGGTGGCTCAGGCATCTGTTCCGGATGCCTCCTGGACGCCTCCCCGGGGAGGTGTTCCGGGCACGTCCCACTGGGCGGAGGCCCCGGGGAAGACCTAGGACACGCTGGAGAGACTATGTCTCCCGGCTGGCCTGGGAACACCTTGGTATCCCCCAGAAGAGCTGGAGGAAGTGTCTAGGGAGAGGAAGTCTGGGCATCTCTGCTTAGACTGCTGCCCCCGCGACCCGGCCCCGGATAAACGGAAGATGATGGATGGAATGCAGATTAAGTCCAAATTAAACATGATTTAATGACTCGTTAATGTAAGTACACATTGATGGCCTAGATGCCGAGAGCTTCACTTCCGACGACTTAACAAAGACTCAAAATGTTGCATGTTACTTTATTAAACAGATAGAGCAAATGTACATAAAACTAATCAATGTTATGTAGTTCAACATGATGAAAAGTTAGAATATGATCTGTATGTTATTCTCTTATGTTAATCTAGCTTAGTCTCATACAGCCAACAAACAACTTAACTAACAACATTCAACACACTTAAATCCTTTGTTTAGTGTGATAGTGTAAATGTTAAAGCAAGTGAAACAGCGCTGCTTTACCTCAAGTTTAATTCCTCTAATAAACTGACCTTTGAGAGCATTAATTCAGCACTTCCGTGTAGTTCGGTAGAATAAATGTCCTCACACCGTGTCCTAACTACAGGCGACGCGACACCGCGACAAGCGATAAAAGGTATCTTTTCCATGTTAATCCATTTTTTTACTCCACTGAAGAGCAAGAGTTATTGCATGAAGGATAAGCTGAATTGGAAAACTTAATTAAAATGCAGGAAACACCTTAGGAGAGAGAGAGCCGCCAAAAAGTAGCAGACAAATTAAGTTTGTAGTTATATTTTCATATTTTAATAATTTCTAAATAAGTAATAACATTGTTCATTGTAACGTCAGAGTCACCACCCACTGCTAGGACATAGGAACAAGTAAAAGCGATATTCTACATAATAGTGATTTGTACTAACTAATCTCTTTTAAAAAGGCACTGTTAATAAACTTTTGCCTGCTTATAAAAGCAAGAAAAAGGCTGAGAAAAAAAAAAAGAAAAACAAAACAGGTGGTGGTCCTGCACCCCCACATTACCCAGGCAGAAGAGCTGGCCCTTGGGTTAAATGTGAACCTTGTGGAGGGCATCCTTCTGTTCAGCTCTTCCTCACACACACACACAGCACCTTCACTGCTGGTAAATGAACTTTAAATGATCCTAGTACACTATAAAATAATTTGTTGCTGCATTAAATTAAGTAGGCCTATAATCCAAATGGCTGTCCAGTCATATCAGCTGTTAAACCTTGAGAAGTAATGAATTGCTTTGACTTGTGAAAGTCTACATGTGTGACTGTGAAACTACATAGTTAATGTAAAAAAAATATGTTGCCATGAGTTATTGATCACATTTCCCCCCAGTGTACTTCATTATATCACTTCAATACACTAACACTTTTATGTGTTCCCAAGCAAGTGGCTGAAGCATGTGCAGTAAGTCTTTTTCTAACTTTACATCAAAATGGAAGAAAGTACAACACTTTGTAATGCCCATTTTTCCCCAATGCACAGGACAGTGAAGAAACCTTCTCAGGTATCTTTAAGTGCATACATAGCTTTACTTAATTTACACTTGAATACCTATTATATCTGAATGCAATGAGTTGCAGGAGTCCACATCTACAGAAGAGTCAGTGATGCCGAGGTGGGCAGTGTTGTACTTTTAATTTTTGATGCATAAGCCATGTGTTGACAGGTTTACCCCTACCCCTTTTGAAAATACTTGACAACTTATATTGACAAAAAAAAACTGGCACTAGAGATAGAGTAGTTGCTTCATATGAACTTCAGAGTAAGTGCTAATATATTATTTTACACAGAGTACAATATATATTATTCAGTGTTTCCGCTACATTCATTCTCCCGTGGCGGGCCGCCACACTTAAAATCGTCCCGCCACGGCTGCAGCTTCTCAGTGACGTCCGATATTCTGCATAGTATTGTGTTATTTTGTTAAGCCCCACTAAAGGCATAAAAACTCTGTAAAGCACAATCAAGTTTTCACACTATATTCCAAGACTTCTAAAGTTATTCAATAGCATAATGTGTGGTAAAATTAATATTTTAGTCGCTAAGTTAAAGTTAACGGAAAGTCATCTCGCCTCTCAGTCATCAGCATTCACACAGCGCATCGCGTTCGGTTGCGGCAGTAACACGACGACACTCTCTTCAAGATCAATGTCAACTTCCCATTATTATACTTTATTTGTAGATAAAGCATAAAGGTCTATGGTTTGCATAAAATGACTTTATCTTGCTGGAGTTTATTGCCCTTTCTAAATCACATTCCCTTCTCCCGTGTGTATGAGCACTGGAGTCGAGAGTGCTATTGTTCTTCATGCGCACTGAAATTTACAACTGTTAAAAGAAAAGGCTAAAAAAACTGTTGCATAGATATATAATACACTAAGCATTAGTGCTGCACGATTAAACATATCGCGAATCGTAATAGCGATCCCAAACCTATGCAATATAGGCTATAACGCAAAATGCCGCGATTTTATATGAAATAAACAAATTAGGGCTATTAACGCAGCATCTCTTCTTTTTTGTCATCCTTTAACTAGTGTTACATGATCCCGCCTTATTCGTGCAAATGCCTTTTCGCATTTTGCACGACAAGAAGTGAAAAGCTGCCTGTGAATGCCCTAAATGAGACTCGCAGAAAGACGCGCTCCATAATGCGCATGCACTGACCGCGTGCCAGAATATACAGTTCTTTTTCGCGCTTCAACGAACAAGAACACACACAATCATGCCAAAATGTCGTTTTGTCGAGTATCTTCATAACATAAGAAAAGTCTTATGGACGAAAAGAGTTGTGCTATGAGGCGCGTGTGAGATCTGCGTCTCGGCGGGTGCTTTTAAAGGGCCAGCAGCGAATAAAGCGTTCTGTCAGTAAAGTTAATCAAGAGAACAAAGGGAAATTAGAAAATTACTCACTGATCTTGACTAAAGAACTTTTGTAGCTTTAATAACGATTATTCTTATATATAATTCATGCAGTGCAGACTGTTTGATAACTTTATTCAATTTCTGTATCCAACCTGTTAAAACAAGAAGGGCACAGGTAAATATGGTTTTTATTATGGGTTTATGTGGGGGTCACTTAATTTAAAAGCTGTTTTATTTTTTAAGCCTAATCATTTTTTTTAAAAGGAATCAATGTTGGTTTGGTTGATGGTTTATTGATCATTATAGGTGTTATCAATCATTTAGTTGTTGTTTTTAGTTTGAGTTGAGAAATAAACATTAATACACCGAATGATCACTAATCTGTGTGTTCATTTTACTTTAGAACCAAGCAAGTTGGACTCATGAAACCATTTTATTATATCGGAATCGCATATCGCAATTGCAATATTGACCTCAATAATGGCTATATGACATTTTCCCCAAATCGTGCAGCCCTACTAAGCATAGATTATAGATATATTCCATTCGCCACGTTCTTTTCAATGTGAAGCGTTGCGTGCTGTGACTTGGTGTTGCTTCAAGTGCATTATTCTGCGCATGATCACTTATAATATTTTGGGGAGACAAGGGGGCGTGGCTTAAGGGAATATCACTCGTGGGCCACGCCCCCTCCCCTGGGGAAATGGGCCTGCCCCCACAGCTTGGAAAAATCCTAGAGGAAACACTGTATTATTTGCAGGCAAAAGATGACTTGATCACTGGCTTTTCTTTACAATGAATAAATAAAAATAAAATTCAAACAACTAAGCATATTTGTCTTGTCATTTATTAGACATTAATGAATGTTTTATATTTTTTCTGTTGCAAGTCAGGGAGGTATTGCCGTATGAAACATTTCCAGAAATTTTCAATTAGAATCTATCTGACTATGGCACGAATCTCCTACGACTGAGCATTTCCTGATTCCGGATAAACAACTGCGTCTAAACTTAACCTGGAAGGGGCCAAAACAGTCCATGCCCGTTCGAACAGAAAGCTGGACAAACAACCGAAAGTTAGACTGAGGGAGATCTGCCATCATAGGTATTTCTGGCTTCCCTCACCATTTTCTTACGTTCAAAGCAGCTGCGCTGGTGTCTTTTTTTCCTGCCTCTTATGATCCAATATTTTCGTCTCAGTTCTGCCAACACGGCACTCAGGTCCTGGATGTAACAGGAGGTTGTCGTGATGTTGAATCAGAAGCTTTACAAGAGAGTGAGCAGGATCTAAGACAATAGGGTGTAGGGATGGGTACCGAAACCCGGTATTAAACGGGCCCCGGTGCTGAATTTTGAAAGACCGCAGTATCGATAAGCTCGGACGTTATCGGTTCTGCTGTCGGTACTGGAGAAATTAAGAAAATACTCGTAGGCTACTATTTATTATTCCTATAAAGACGTTATCTTGAACATGTTTATCTCGCCAGCCATTTCTATATATAAACTATATTTTAATTGAACCATTTGTCTGTGATGCAATTTGCTATTATTCGCAGTTCAGAAGAGAGAGAGATAGAGAGAGCGATCTCTCACGCGGAGCCACAGCACGCGCAACACGACAGCCCTTGCTTGAGTGACAAAGAGGACAGATCTAAACATTCAAACGTGGTTAAACGTTAGATCTGGAATATTATTCTAATTTTATTTTAGATTTCGGCTTCCAAAGATTATAAAAAGAAGATATTTGAGATAAAACCGTTAAAAACGAGACGCATGATCTGTCCAGCGCAACTTCCTTCACTTCACAGCGCTGCGCTGTCAGTTCTTCCTAAACCCAAACGTACCGTCAGAATCAGCATGATCGGCGATTGTTGCACAATGCTGTCTCTACTGTTGCTAGAAAAAATGGCTATTAAAAACACATAAACCTGCGCAAGAGACGCTGTTCACAAAGCGGTGCTCCGAAACGGACTGCAACGAGACAAGAAAAGTATATTTTGGGCTTTGTGTGTCCTCATAAACTATCAAATATACATAAAAATGTCAAAATGAGAAGCTCTGCGATTCACTTAAACACAGTTTATTCACTTAAACACAATTATGTCTTAAATGGACGTAAATATTAGGGAGAAAATGATGGTGCATCAGATCTGCACTTGGTCTTAAAGGGGCAGCAGTCTAATAAACCTGCTGACGATTCAGCCATTAGCCTAATGCAAATCAAACAACAAAAGGCAGAGCAAATCACTCAGAGCTCTTGAATGAGTAATTTTTAATAAGCATTAATCTATCTATGATAAACTATACAGTGCTATTTTACATTTGATTACTAAATTAGATTTCTTTTCAGACAGAAACAATTACCTGAGAAGTAATGTTAGTAGACCTTCCTGAAATTAAAACACTGTGTATATAATTTGTATTTTTGATTAATTGTATTCTTGTGTGTACGTGTTTTTTCTTATCTTTTGTATATAAAACAAAAAAAGCCAGCACGATGCTGCATAAAAAAATGTGTTTCTTCGTTTTGTTAAAGCATTGCTTTTTCTATTTAACATTTCAAAATATAAAGTTAATTATGTTCTTAAGTCTTAAAAAAAAAAAAAAAAAAAAACACTTAAAAGAACCGATAAGAATACCGTTAAAGTACCGTATCAGATAAGCAGTATCGATAAGAGTAGTAATACCGATAAAACCTTAACGATACCCATCCCTAATAGGGTGTAGAGTGTCTGAGTCCAAGTGCTTACATCTGCGGAGGCGTCCACATACTCTGACTAATTTGGCTTTGTGATCATACTCTGGGGCTAGAGTTAGAATACGACTAGAGTGAGATACAGGTTTAGCTAACTGGAGTTGGGCTATTTCTTCTGGGAAGCTTTCAACTTGAGCACGTCTCAGAAGTTCCTGTTCAGCTTGTGTATAGTCGTCAGCAGAGAGTTCACTTTCGTCTGCCGCCCCATGAAGGGAAATAGCAGTAGCCTTAATCAGATCTTGAAGTGAATTGTATCGAGAGATATCTGATCAGTTTGACTGGAGGATAGTGCTCCACAGAAAGTATAACTGCGTGTTCTTGGATGTCATCGCTTACATAATCATGAGGCTGTTTGGGCCAACTACTAACTGACTGAGTTAAGAACTGTGGACCTTGATTCCATCGGCTTTTATCGGTCTCCTCTGGTGTCAGCTTTGAGATGTAGCCTGCCTTTTCAAGTTTCTGCACTTCAACATACACTGAAGCAAGATCTGTGTTCTGCAAAAGGCGTTTTCTGTGCTTCTTAAATGGGCTGTTACTGCTTCTTTAGCTGATTGCAAAGGTGGAAGATTTCTTTTCCAGAGGAGAGGTGTTGCATACCTTTGAATGTCTCCGACTGCCACCCTGATTGTTTTCTCCTCAAGGATTTGCACCGCTTCTGTGTCCTGCCTTCTGTGTCTCACTCCTATATGGAAGTGTGTCCATTTGCCACAATTTCTGTACATTGTTGAACAGTTCGGCTTCTGCTGACAAAGTGGAGGTTAGACACTGTTGTGGTAAGAGATGACTGGCAAGGAATTTTGAGGGGCCCTGCAGAGTCCACCCGAGTCTGGTTTTCACAGCGGCAGGACTGCCAGGAGGTCCGAGACGTACTGGCTCTGTAGCTGTGATTAAATGTGGATAATCTGAGCCAATGAGTGAGAGTGGTTGAGCCTGCTGCAATGAGGGAATGGGCAGACCTTGTAGCTATCTGTATTTCTTCTGCAGCAACTTAACAGGGTAAGTGTGTTTTGCGAGGCTCAGTTCTTTGGCTGTAAAAGCTCTTTCAATGGTGAAGGATTTGTTTGGCTTAAATGCAGAAGCTACTGAGAATGAAACAGCCGCCCCATGAACAACCCGTATGTCTTGTCTCACAGTACGGAGGGCTATATCTTCAGGAAGTCCTTGAAGATCAAGTTGCTGTGCTGCTTCATACAGGAACACTGTCCTCTCTGATCCGTCATCCAATATAGCGTATGCGTCAAGTTCCTTCTCTCCATTTCTCAAGATCACTTGGCTGACCTTCAAAAGAACTTTGCTGCCTGCAGTTGGTCTGTCCATATACAAAGTCTCTACTTCTGAGTTCACAGGACAACTGTTTTTTGCTGAAGCTTGTGTTTCATGTTTACCTTTGGCATTGAAGTCATGCAGTATTTCTAAACGTCTCTTTTCACATTTTTTGCATTTGGCTTTAAGATTACATTGTGAGATCTGGTGATCACAGCCACACCTAAAGCACTTCTGATTTGACTTCAGCCAAGACTCCACTTGATCTTGATTCAGCAGTTTGAAATTGGCACACTGATTGAAGTAATGCTGGAAAGTGTTGCAGAAGGGGCAGTACTTTGTCGGTTTCTCCTTCTTGACTGCTGTAACACTTAATGGTTTACTCCGTTCGCCACCATTCAAGACAGTAGCAAATCGTTGAAACAGCTTGCAATTCCTTTGCTGTTCTCTCTGTGGCTGAGAGTAGACTCTGCTTACATTACTAACGTACTGTGACTCATCCTCTTGTATTCTGAGCTCATATTCAAGCCAATCGCTGAGTTCTATCAGTGTTGGAACTGGGTTCTGAATGGGGTTAACAAACCTTCTGAAGTTTGCTTTAAGATCATGAAGCAATTTGGCAAGGAGACGTGAAACACGTGACCCACATTTGAGCTCTGTCCATCCTTTAGCTCCAAGTTGGTTCAGCATTCCAACTAATGCACGCACTTTGAGGGCAAACATTCTAAAAGATTTAGTGTCACCACTCCTGATTTTTGGGCCATCCATCAATTCTGCAATTCTTTGTAATGCGAGTTGATGTGGTTGACTATAAAGTGCAGTTAGAGACCTCATGGTGTTGGTGTATGGGTACCTGCTGTTGACGTACAAGTCTGCCATGAGCAAGGCATTCTCCTGTTTCAGATGATCAACAAGACTTTGGTACTTGAAATGTTCTGTAGCCCTGCAGGTAGCAAATTCTCCAGTGCAATTTTGAGTCGTGCAAACTCTCTGGGATCTTCACTGCAAAAATGAAGAATGGTGGGAATAGGACCTCTGTAGGTGGGCTCTACATGAGGATATGGAAGAGAAGGAGGGCACATTGGGTGGTATGGCTGATATGTCTCAGGCTGAGCGTAATATGCGTACTGTCGTGGGGTCAAGAAGCTTGATTTATCTGCAGGATTAGAAGCTGATTGACCATAGCTGTCTGAGTGTCTCTCATATGCATGTCTCTCATGTGCATGGTGAGCTAATGTATCCCTTGGAGTAAGTCTCTCATCTTGATAGACTGGACTTGTAGCTGGAATCCCATGATGAGGTTGCTGATAACCATATGGTTTAGTGGAAGGGAAATAGTGGACGGGTTTGCAGTTCAGACTATGATCTTTACAAGTCCCATACGTAGCTGCTGTCTCTTGACTGTAGTTCTGAGGCATAAACTGAACTGCTGCAGGATATTGGTTGCAATCTCTTTGGTCAGTGGACATATAGTTATGGCCTCTGTGGTCTGTGTTGTAGCAACCACATGGTCTATCTATGTGCCTAATACCAGGTTGAGGATATGTAGCATCTTCTTGATGGGCTAGCTTGTGTTGGGATTGAGTTGGTTCATAAGAAGAGAAAGGGTGACTTGAAGTTAGCTGAGTTGCCGAGCCTGGTAAGTCTCAGGTCTCCTAGGTTGTCAGTGAGATAATCATCTCTTGTGACTGACAGAATGAGAATGCAGAAGGTAACCTCGTAAATCTACAGGCAGTGCCCTCATGGGCTGAGGAGGATCATCTTGATCTTTAGGCAGAACTGGCCTGCCCTCAGTGGCTGCTGTATATGGACTTGAGGAGAGAACTCTCTGATCTGCAAAATCACCTTGGAGAAGTCAGAGTACCGGGCATTGGCCGCGCCGGACGCACGCACAGTACGGACGGACGCACTGACTTCCGAGCGTCATATTAAAAGACCACATTCAGTAACAAAAGCTAGTATAGACCAATACAACACAAGACTACATTTTATCTTTAAGTCATGTACCAATTTCTAGAGCAAGAATCAAACTAACAGACATACCGACACTGAAGTTGCGATAAAAATTCAGGCCCTTGTACTTCAGACACTGGGGTAAACTGAAGTGGCATTCTAATCAGAAGTGCCACACACTGAAATATTCAGATTAAAAGCCCAAACAAAAAACCTGATTGAGGCACACAGAAATCCTTTCAGCACTCAGACGTCTTCCTGGCTCCATGATCCGGACGCTCTGATCTACAGCACTGAGGCTACACAGAGATCCTGCTTGAGTAGAAACCATCAGAACGTTTCCCTCCGCAGGAACAGCTGTAGCTGGAGAAAACTGCAGAGACACCTGGAACAAGGACCAACACGCTGTAGGACACACACCAACATTCCCAAATTGAAAAATAGCCACCACATCATACAGTACCTGGTTCTGGAAACACATATCAGTGTCAAACGGCACACTAGCAGCAACTACAGTCTCACTGGGAAGAACGCTGTAGAGCAGAATCTGCACTGCTGGAGCCATATCGACGCTGACAGACAACTGGAACGTCACTGAGCCGCTTGTGACAGCATCAACAGCCTTTGCTTTAACCGTCTGAAATCCATGGAGGACGATCACTCCTTTGGATAAGACCTGCCAGAAGACATAGTGTGCAAGTTGCGGAGCAGCGGAACAAACAGACCAGCAAACTTAACTACAAAACTAATGTCCACTCACCATATAGATTGTCAGCACTGTAGCTACCAGCCTCTCCAACAAATGAATACTCCACGGTCACTGGAAACGAAGCAACACATTTGAGCGGCTGATTGAGCTTCACTATAGTCAGTTCACTAAACGATGGCTTGTCGGGAGAAACAGGTAGGAGAAGCTGAACAAACCTTGTATCTGTAGTGAAGTATGGCGATTTATAACCATAAAAAAGCTCTGGATTAGCAGTCACCTGGGGAAGATCAAACTTAATTTGCATCATGCTAGAGAAAGTCTTAATTTTTACAAAATACAAGTCGTACCACCAGATTCAGATCAGCCTTAAGATTAGCAGTGTTTAGGGAGAACGCAGCCCATCCATTCTTGTTTGTGGTTAGATTCAACAGCAGTTTGTTGGTGCCAGTTGCTCCCCTCCAAGAGATATACAGCTTTGTTTGTAAAGGATGCCATTGCAGCTTGACACCATTACATCTGCAAGAGAAAGTCCAAACAGACAGTGAAGAATATCAACTTTGTGGCTTAAAGTGGATGTCTTGTCAGGTCAAATTATGAAGCAGACTGTATGGAAATGGATCACGGCACACTTCTACTAAGGCTTGAGCAGGTACAGGTTGGCCATATGCATATCTTGTTAATGATGTTTCCCAGATAAAGAACTGACCAACCACAAGACAAGAAAAAAAAGCATCACTCACTTGGCACAAGACTCAACTTTCAGTCCCATAACTGCAACGCTGTAGGTCTGCTGTGTGTTTACGGTCACGTCAAACTTGGGCAAAACTAAACCAGAAACAAAGTGCTTTAGATTAAGGCCTCGAGATCGGTCATTGAAATGCCCTCACACAACAACTTACCGTATTTTTTCACCTCAAAAACTTGGGAGACTAGTGTTGGCACTCTTCACTCCATGGCTACTCCATTCTGCGACGCCGCAGCCTATTCGCGGTCGCCTAGATCTTTGTGTCTCACTGCCTCATCGCTTCTCTGGCTACGTGGTGAGCTCCACCTCCATCACCTCCGGTAATCCCCTTGGTAATGTTGGGACTCTTCACTCCATGGCTACTCCACTCTGCGACGCCACCGTGGGACGCAATCCTGAATGTGGGCTGGGTCTCTGTCGGCTTTTCCCTGCTCAAGGCCAGCCCCCCTGGCTGTCACCACCACCTGCACCAACCCCCGGGCAGGCGGCTCGGGCGGGGGCTCGGGGCGGACGGGCGGCTGAGGGCGGACGGGCGGCTTGGACGGCATGGGCGGGCGGCTTGGACGGAAGCCATTGGATAAAATTTAGTCTTTTGTGTTGTAATGGTCTATACTAGCACCCGCAGGCGTTCATCTGGAAGGAATGCAGCTTAGCTGGAGGACAATAAAAAGCCGAAGAGGACCACGCAAAGGTTGGTGCAGATGGTGGTGACAGCCGGGGGGTTGGTCTTGAGCAGGGAAGGGCAGACGGAGACCCAGCCCACAGTCAGGACTGCATCCCACGACGGTGTCGCAGAATGGAGTAGCCATGGAGTGAAGAGTCCCAACACTACCAAGGGGATTACCAGAGGTGATGGAGGTGGAGCTCACCACGTAGCCTGAGAAGCGATGAGGCAGTGAGACACAAAGACCTAGGCGACTGCGAGTAGGCCACAGCGCCGACCCCTTGAAGTGGAAGCAGCGATCCTGAGGTTAGAGGCTGAGCTGCAGCAACCATAGATGGAGGTGGAACCTGAGGGAGGGCGGAGCTAGTCAAAGGCGAAAGAGGTGGAGAGCCGTAGGGCAGCAAATGGGCCGCAAGTCCATGGTGAAGAAGATGTAATGTCCAACAGAGGGAGGGCAAATGGCCGATGGTCCACGACACATTATGGAGGTTAGCAGACGAATTTTCTAGTTGCCATCAACACTATAGAATTTTAAAAATATATAGCCTATATATTGAAGATATTACTGACCATTTATTTAACCATAACAAAAGTAAGTTTCTTGTGTTAATTTTAAAGAAGTCTGATATTATTTTATCTTATATCTGTTAATTAACAGTTGAGATAGTTCTGCAAGCTGTCCCAGTTGTGGGACAGCTTGCAGATTAATACACAATAATTAATACACACTGTTATGTGGATAGCAGATGAACCCAATGGCAGACAGTGTGCAGACACACAACGTTTATTGAGAACAGAAAACTGGGAAAACAAAACCCAGGAGGGGGCAAACAACACTGGTAGGGAAATAAAGACTAAAGGGGGTCGCACACCGGATGCGCAGCGCCGCGTCGCGTCTAGGACAACTCAAGGTATCGCACACCGGACGCGCACTTTCTCATCAGTATGGCCAGCAATATTGTAATGTTTAATGACAGGAGATGAAGATAATGTCTGTTCTATGTAATTATTGTACTGCACAATTAAATACAATCGTTGCTGAGTCTGCAGTCTGAAAACTTTACCTCAGAGCATCCGTTAACTGAATGAATTGAGAATCTCACCTGAAAAATCCAATAACATCAGCAATTGTCATTCAAGCAGCTGATTTCTGTAAATGAATGCAAAACGAAATGTATATTGCAGGATAGGGCGAAGTCAGGACCCATCAGCAACGATTTGAGACAAAAATAATTTAAATTTGATATAAAACTATGTAAATGGCGCTCTGTGGCGCTGCAGGGTTTTGAACACGGTCCTGAGCCGTCGCTGGGCCCCGCGGACAGACGCCGAATGGCGCTGCCGGTGTGTGTACACTCATAGAGAATATTGTGTTCGAATTTTAAAGACGTGGCGCTGCGCGACGCGTCCGGTGTGCGACCCCCTTAACACTAGACTAAAACTTTGACATTAAACTATACAGGAACAATGCAACAATGTAAATCAGGATTTTACAAGATCACAACTTCGTTAAGACAAGGTAGACAGCAAACACAAGGGGATTCAGGCCCTGTTCACACGAGAACGCTCGCGGGTGAAAACGTAAAAATATTTTATCGGATGTGCCTTTCGTTTACACGGCGACGGCATTTTCGAGGCTTAAAAACGCAAAAGTGAAAACACTCTCCAGAGTGGAAATCTTAGACTATGTTTACACGGAAACGATTCTGAAGAGAAAATGCAAAAGTGGCGTTGCGTCATCACTTTTTATTCTGCGTTTAAACGAGCATTTTGTGTGGGAATCCGCGTGCAAACGGTGACGCAAAAGTGTGTGAAATTCAATGTAGTATGCACTTCAGGCGGCTAGGAGTGCATACTACAACACCACCAAGTCCACGCGCCTGCATACAAACTTCACAGTCAAGCAGACTTTTGCGTTTTACCGTTTACACGAGAACGCGGCGGTGGAGCGTTTTTAAGATTTCCACTCAGGAGGGTGGTTTCACTTTTTTGCGTTTTTAAGCCTCAAAACGCCGTCGCCGTGTAAACGAAAGGCACATCCGATAAAATATTTTTACGTCGTTGACCCTCGAAGCGTTCTCGTGTAAACAGGGCCTTAAAACGCTCCACCGTCGCGTTCCCATGTAAAGGGTAAAACGCAAAAGTCTGCTTGACAGTGAAGGTTGTACGCAGGCGCGTGGACTTGGTGTTGTTATAGTATGCACTCCTAGCCGCCTGAAGTGCATACTACATTGAATTTCCACACACACACACAAACCGCTCGTCTAAACGCAGAATAAACAGTGATGACGCAACGCCACTTTTGCGTTTTCTCTTCAAAATCGTTTCCGTGTAAACATAGCCTAAATAGAGAGAAACAGACATTGACAGCAGGTGACAGAAGCAATGATGACAAAACGAGGGTAACAAGGGAGTGGGGCCAGAGAACGAGACACCGCAAATACACACAGCCCAAACACAAGGCCATGTGCCTGCACACAAAACAAGGATCTGTCATGATCCTGCCTCAAGATAGGACAAGAGGGCAGAATCATGACACATACATAAGTTAAATTAATACAGTATGTGCAAATTCACACACCTCAATTGAGAATTGAGTTTAAAACGGTCACTGCCAATGGAACAAATGATCTCTTATAAATATTCCTCTTGGCGAGCAGTATCCGTAGCCTGCGCCCCGAAGGATGGATCTCGAAGCAGGAATGGAGGGGATGAGACTGGTCTGAATATATTAAAAATGCCCTTTTCTCCAAAAAAAATTGTGAATAGCTCTTGTATGTGCTCTGTTTTTGTCCGATGATCTTATTTGCTTCATTGATTACTCGTGTTAGTTTATTCTTCTTACTGTAATACCATGAAACAATATTATAAGTTAAAACACTTTCAGTCATTGATCTATAAACAATGGTTAAGAGCCTCCTTTCAATGTCAAAATTTCTTAACTTCCTAAGTAGACTCAAACGCTGTCTAGTTTTCTTATGTAGCCCATAAAATCCAAAAGGAAAGTTTATCATCAATGATTGTACCATGATATTTTGCTCTATCTTTACGCCTTTTAACATTATTACAATATATTCCTATTTAACACATATGTCATTTGCTAATTACATAAACTATAAGCTCAATTCATAAGTATAAATATATATTTAGAACATGTATATATTTGTATGGTCCTCGAATGTGTTCACCATCATCAGCCTTTTCACCGTTTGTATCATTTCGCTTGTCTGTGTTTGTCCAACTTGTATGGAGTGAAAACAGTCTCAAAACCTTCCACAAATGCACGCGCGAGATCCGCATGCACACGCACTCATCCACAAATGCACGCGCGAGATCCACACACACGCAAACCAATCCACAGATGCACAAGACAGATCCACACACAAAGCAATCCACAGATGCACACGACAGATCCACACACGCAAATCAATCCACAAATGCACACCATGAGATCCACACACGCATATCAATCCACAAATGCACACCATGAGATCCACACACGCATATCAATCCACAAATGCACACGACAGATCCACACACACACAAAGCAATCCACAGATGCACGCAAGAGATCCACACACACAGCAATCATGCAGAATTGTCCTTACTCGCATTGCTTTGCTCACAATCCACAAGCGCTTTATCTGTACCTGTAATTTCATGCACAGCGAATCACGTGACTTTTGAGACTGTTGTTCCACGGTCTTGATTCACAAATGCACACAAGCCGATCTTGTCTCCATTACCTGCAAGGATGCGATTTGGTGTCTTCCTCCAGAGGGCGCTATCGGCCTTTGAGCTGAGTCTCTCAAAGGGCTGGATTCATTTAGTTTTCTGATTTGCGAGACAACTTAAGTCTTAACATTTTTCAGTAAATATCATATCCATAAATGCAAATATAGAGTAAAAACAAACCTCTTTTTTATTCTTCAACGTATAATCAGAATGTATAGCCTATCAAGAATACCATTATACATGACAGCTTTAAAAAAGTCTCTAAAGTTATTTCTGTAACTGTTAGCCAACTTACTAGGCTGTACTACGTTTTCTTTTGTTTACATGAATGTACTTAATCCACACACATATTAATTGGAGAATAATATATTTTTAGCAATTACCTATGTTTTGCTTTCCTTATTTTTAAAGAAAGGATGAATGCTTCCACATCATTTAACCAACAAAGTAAAACATTTCTTTCAAAAGAATTCACAAGTATTACCCTCAAGTAAACAAATCTCAAGCAAACCATTACGTGCAAAAAATTGGAGATTTGCTGAACACAAATGAAAAGATATTTAGAAGAATGTCAGAAACCAGATGGTTAACAGAACCCATTGACTTTTTTTTTTTTTTACTATGGAATTCAATGGGTTCTGTTAACCGTCTGGTTTCTGACATTCTTCTAAATATCTTTTCATTGTGTTCAGCTGAAGTAAGAAACTCGTATAGTATAGACTTAAAACAACTCGAGGGCGAGTAAATTATGTCAGGATTTTCATTTTTGGGTGAACAATGCCTTTTTTCACCAAAATCTGTTTACCTCAATTTAAAGTGGTTTACATGTTGTGGTTGCGTTGTAATAAACATTGCTTTGAATTGAGTACATCATTCAGTCTCAATGTTTAGTTGATTGAAAAAATATCCCACCACACTTACTATTTAACTCTTGATGCACTTACAAATATTTTGCCAAAGCTTTTTAGTAAATGGACAGATAAAAAGAGATGAACTGGTTAACCTGATTCACCGCAAAAGGAGCGACTGAGGCAAATCTCCAATTTTTGCACGTAATGGTTTGCTTGAGATTTGTTCACTTGAGGGTAATACTTGTGAATTCTTTTGAAAGAAATGTTTTACTTTGTTGGTTAAATGATGTGGAAGCATTCATCCTTTCTTTAAAAATAAGGAAAGCAAAACATAGGTAATTGCTAAAAATATATTATTCTCCAATTAATATGTGTGTGGGGGAGGGGTTATTTCATTACCACAAAGTACATTCAGAATTACATTAATGTAAACAAAAGAAAACGTAGTACAGCCTAGTAAGTTGGCTAACAGTTACAGAAATAACTTTAGAGACTTTTTTTAAAGCTGTCCTGTTCCGAATGGTATTCTTGATAGGCTATACATTCTGATTATACGTTGAAGAATAAAAAAGAGGTTTGTTTTTACTCTATATTTGCATTTATGGATATGATATTTACTGAAAAATGTTAAGACTTAAGTTGTCTCGCAAATCAGAAAACTAAATGAATCCAGCCCTTTGAGAGACTCAGCTCAAAGGCCGATAGCGCCCTCTGGAGGAAGACACCAAATCGCATCCTTGCAGGTAATGGGGACAGATCGGCTTGTGTGCATTTGTGAATCAAGACTGCGGAACAACAGTCTCAAAAGTCACGTGATTCGCTGTGCATGAAATTACAGGTACAGATAAAGCGCTTGTGGATTGTGAGCAAAGCAATGTGAGTAAGGACAATACTGCGTGATTGCTGTGTGTGTGGATCTCTTGCGTGCATCTGTGGATTGCTATGTGTGTGTGGATCTGTCGCGTGCATTTGTGGATTTATTTGCATGTGTGGATCTGTCGCATGCATTTGTGGATTGGTTTGCATGTCTGGATCTCATGGTGTGCATTTGTGGATTGCTATGTGTGTGTGGATCTGTCGCGTGCATTTGTGGATTGCTTTGTGTGTGTGGATCTGTCGTGTGCATTTGTGGATTGATATGCGTGTGTGGATCTCATGATGTGCATTTGTGGATTGATTTGCATGTGTGGATCTGTCGTGTGCATCTGTGGATTGGTTTGCGTGTGTGGATCTCTCGAGTGCATTTGTGGATGGGTGCGTGTGCATGCGGATCTCGCGCGTAGGGTTGTTAACGGTATGGCGGTTTATCGTGATATTGACATGTACGATTATCATATCGTGCACATTTGCTTATCCGCGGTTAAAAAAAAAAATAATTAAACCAGAATTCACCTGCATTGCCGCATGCAACTTCTTTCAGCTTGACTGCTTAGACTCCATACCTGTACAGCGCTGAAAATGTCAGAGGCTGAGGCTGTGAATCTCTATCTCCTGCCGAAAAATAAATAAAATCTGCAGTATGGGAATATTTTGGATATCCAAAAAACGATTGTGGTGTTGTCCTTGAAGATGGATATCCAGTTTGTAAGATATTTGGACGAAGAGCAGCTGCAAAAGGCAGAAACACGTCCAACATGTTCTCCCATATTCAGGAACACCATCCCTCCATGAAGATAAAGGTTATTCATAACTTTTATAACTTAAGGCCATATTATTTCTGTCATGCTGAGGGAATCCCGGTCTATCAAAAACATGCACACCCGTCTTTTCTGCGTTACAATACAGATATGCCACGTAAAATTCGCGATTTAAAAGATACACGGATGAATAAATCAAAATATAGCTGTGCAGTAGCCTAAATCAAATCGCGAAGTGCGTGTCTGAATATACAACGCAAAAAGACTGGTGTACGAGCCCCATCTATATTCAGCATGTCTCTGAATGAGCAGCGCCGTTTCGTCTAGTAAGTTAGATCTAGTACACACTCAAGTACGCATGACGCGAATGGTTTTTAAAGCGGTCTAACCCACTATGTGAAGACGTGAACACATGAACATATCCAGACAGAGAAGACTTAATGTGCACTTTATAATTGTTTTTTAAAGAAATACTTACTAAAACTATTACTATTGTGTATAGTTTTTTTGTCCATGTTTTAATTTAGTAAACCTCTCTTGTGTAGACAAACTGAAAGTTGTTACATTTTATCTGACTGCATTTTCAAAAATAAATGTTGTATTCAATCACAGAATCCAGACCAGTTATTTCAGACATGATGATGATTATAATAATGATAGTTTAATATCGTATACCGCTGAAACCGTGATATTTTCTTAGACGATTATCATACCGCTGAAAATCTCATACCGTTACAACCCTATCGCGCGTGCATTTGTGGATAAGTGCGTGTGCATGCGGGTCTCTCGGTGCATTTGTGGAAGGTTTTGAGACTGTTTTCACTCCATAAACTTGCATCATTAAGCCAGAAGGTGGTGACAAGTGACTGTCTTTGTGAGTGCACAATTGAACTTTAACTTAACAGATTAGTGCCAAAAATATTTGATTAGCTAACATTGGAAAGAAACTAGTTGCTGAAACCAATCTTTAATGCTAATAAAAATTGCTCCTTTTCTCCTGGACACAAAAAGATTGCACTGGTGTTTGATTGAAATATCATCTATGTAAAAAAATCCTTGAAAGAGTTCTCATTAAGGTCATTCCTATTTGAAATTTGTGATTGTGTATTGTCAACAATAAGCAGAAACATTCCGCATTTGCATCCAAGCGTGGATCATTCATTTCAAAATCCTCATTCTCATATTTAAGAATCTGTAATATTTTATGCTACTGCCCACTGACATGCTTTTAAAGCTGTTGTTATACCATTTTTATGACCTTCAAACACCTTAAAATGCACAAATGTAGGTCTGAGAAATCCACATTTTCTCGGGGGATGCCCCCGAACCCCCTGACTAACTCACCTTGCATGTGTGTGACTGTGTGGTAATGTGGGCTGGTGTGGTTATAGTGCCAGGGATGTTTTTTCATGGGGATGAGTCTGCCCCTGCATAGGCCTGCAATATACATTATTCTCTGTGTCGAATCATGTTTATCTTATCTACCCACCCCAGCTCCTGATGTTTCGGGTTCAGCCCCTGATGTTTTTAAAACCTAGAAACGCCCTGTTTGTAGCCGAGATGTGTATGTTGCTTGTGTTAAAAAAAATATATATTATTCTAACCTAATTAATTTTTTATTAATTGAGCCAAAACCAAAATGCGTTAGGTTGTGCTCCGGCTCTCCCCTAAGATGAGAGAATTCACCTGGTCCGCGCTGTCTTTTTCTTTGTTCTTGACGCCATTCTGGAAGAGTTCAAACCTCTGATCGCACGCGGGCCATAGCTTGGCTCAAAGTCGAATAATCCCGGTGGTGTGATATAGTGAATTCGTGGTCCATCCTGTGTGCTTTTAGCTTGCCGCTAGCTGTTTTGCTCTCTACGACTTGCCTCTTTATCTTGCTCTACAGGTCAAGCGTTTTCACTCACACCATTAAAGCTACTCTGACTGGGGTAGCTGCTAGGCGAAACTGTTGTTCAAACACCCATGTCACGTGACTACGGCTAATTGGGCTAAATGAAGCTTCTGATTCAGACAGTGGAGTGTTCCGCCGATTCAGCGTTTAATTGACAGGTCGGGAACAGAACACACTCATCTTGACCTCGTGGGTTTTTGCGAGTGGATTTTTTTTGACAGGAATTAACCACAATAAATGGTAATTCTCTGGATAGAGAGTATATTGTATATAGGGTAGGCTAAACTGCAGTGATGTGATGAATGGACGTCACTGATGATATGTTGGTATATTTTTATATGTTTATGTTTTTATAGTGATGTTTTTATTGGTCTGGTGAAACCAAAGAAAAATGTCCAGCCTTCCAAACAAGAGAAATTAATATTTTAATAAGAACTAAAAAAGTGGAACATTGTGGCTTGATTTATTTTATTATTCATTTGTCAGACAGGACCAAAATAACATTCTGCACAGTGAGGAGCCAACAGGTTACAAGCTTCACATATAAAATAGCATTTTTATTCGCTTGTTGTTAAGGTTGTTTCAGATCAACACCTGCAAGTGACCACTAGGTGTCACAGTGGAGAGGGGGGTCGGATTGATTCGAAGCCTCAAAACGGCACATTTGGTTCAACTGTTTCATTGTTTCACGAAGCCTCAATCTGCCCACCACTAACTCGGTCAGTGGGTTATCCGTCTCTGACACCATGTATCGTTTCTCTATACTCCATATTCAAGGACACAACTCTCAGCATGTAAACAGATACATTTTTATTCTTCTTATCCCTTCGTCCTCACACACCCTTCAACATCTCCAGTGTCCCGTCGTGGCCATAACATGCCATTACAGAAACACGTTTCCATACTAGCATACTACAATCAGTAAATAGTGAACTTTCAGTTTATTCCTCATAATCAACACACAAAGCTAATAAATGACCTTAGCAGACTTGACAACACACAGAAAGTTCTCTGGAGGCATTTGTGTTTTTGTATGTAGGCCTATAACGTATTATGTTTATCTTTATATTCAAAATCTCATATTTAACACATTAATTTCACTGAACTCCTGTGTAACTTCACTTTTGCCATCTTTGTTTAGCCTTAAACAATGTGTAACTTTGCCTTTTCATGGTATGTGTTTCTGTGCCGCCTTAGCAGCGTAAAGACTGCATTAGACAATAATAAAATGTCTGTAATGAATTTTATTCAAATATTTACAAAGAACATCCCTTTAATAAATCTACAATCAGAAACAAACCCTCTAAATATATATGTTGTTTACCACAAATACAAAAAAACTTAATGTGCTTTCAGAACAAAACTGAAATTTCAAAGAGCTAAAAAAGAAGGTACTTCTAGGTGTAGTTTTCTTTCTTTCTTTCTTTCTTTCTTTCTTTCTTCTTTCTTTCTTTCTTTCTTTCTTTCTTTCTTTCTTTCTTTCTTTCTTTCTTTCTTTCTTTCTTTCTTTCTTTCTTTCTTTCTTTCTTTCTTTCTTTCTTTCTTCTTCTCTTTCTTTTTCTTTCTTTCTTTCTTTCTTTCATTCAAAGTATAAAGTGACTTACATACAACATATTTGGTTTCTTTTCTTTAAAATTCTAAATAATTGCATAAGCAGGATGTAAAAAATAACACAAAAACTCCAGTAATACATTGTGGCCTAAGGAAGAGTTTAGTGTCCAGAGATGATGTCAGCTGTCAGTGCTTTTGGGGCTGAAGAGCCCTTAAAATTCCATACGTTGCCCAAAAAAAAAAAAAATGTTTATGAGCACACTTCATCATGGTCTTGTAAATATACTCAGGTAATACTTCACACGGCTGAGAATTGCTATTGATCAGGTTACGGTAGACAATAATGTCTCTTTCTGAATACTAATATTTAAACTGTCCTCTCCTCAGATCTCTGAGGAAGAAGATTGCAAAGCAGAGCAAAATGTAGCAAACAATTACAGAACAGCTTATTTGCATCATTCACACACACAAAAACTTTACAGACACACTAATTAATCCAGCAGAAATACATGCACTGTAATTGTAATCTTCTAAATCAGTATTTTTTTCAGTAAAAAATAACCAATACTCAAAACAAATGTACTTGAGTAGCAAAAATCTCTAAAAATAGACTTATTTAGAGAGATATATCTTATGGAGTCAAACACAATTTTTTTTTCATACTCATATTAAATGGCATTTAGACGTAATATACAGAAAATGTTCTAAGACCATGATTTTTTGCAGTCTGCTTCAACGGCTCCTTGCAAACAGCAAACAGCATACAGCGCTCTCTCGTCCTCAGTCACCTCTTGTTTTAGTTTCCGCTTTTATTTTGTCGTGTAGCAGACTTCAGCCAGTGGTCTGAATTTGGGGCCGAGAGTGCTCAAAAAGTCCAGTGATTCCGGTTCACCCAAGTTGCTACAACATCCTATAGAGCCCTGCAAGAGAGCCCGTCCCCTCATTACCATAAGTCTTCAGAAGGTCGTCGCGTACCTCCCATCCTCCTCCCCTCCAAAGTAAGCCAGTTTCTGTCACAAAACAAGGGTCAAAATTAGGGTCACATGAAAACATCTTCAATGGGTCATGTAAATGTAAAATATGAGTTTACTGTGTTAATGAATGTGTAAATAACATTACTTTTCTAGTCAGATTATATTACTAGGGCTGCCCCATAATAATCGATCAAATGTTAAATAGTCGGTTGGCTGCAGAAAAACAATAAACTCCACAGGAATTGGTGAAGTCAAGTAGTCCATGACGGACAGATTACTAACAAGCTGGTCTACGTGGTAGTTATGTTGGGAAGGAAATCCAAACATTTGCCTTTCATACATTGACTTCAAACGTGGCTTATCATTTAAAACATCCAAGTAGTAGCGCAATATTAGCCACTTTAAGTGGCCGCTCGCTCTAATGTTAAATACAATATAAGGTGCATTATATCCAAGTGTTCATGTGGTGTGTGTAGAAGAAATTAGTACTAAGCTTACTGCATAATGATTAAAGGGATTGTTCACCCAAAAATGACAAAATATGATCCCATAATAGGTGGTTTGCAGTCACATGATTGTGTTTCCGCGCGAACTGCAGATGGAGGGCAAGGAGTAAAGAGCGCAATGGACGAGATGGAGGAAAATCCGTACTGTACTACTTTAGACGCTATTACAAGAAGAAATATATAAACAGAAAATCGAAACATATGTTGGACGTGATCCTTAAGTTATGAAGAGGACCGATTTTCAACTGAATTGAGAGATTTGCCTGCCATCGAGGCTCTAGATATCAGCAACTCGCTTACAGACATGCTTTGACTTTACAAAGTTCGGAAACTGGTAACGATTACATACAAACAGCCACATAAGTGTATTTAAACACCTGAATATTGTAATTATAAGCCACATAAGTAATGTATTAACTCACATTTGACGAAGTGATCACTGCACACTGACAAACACACGGGCATTTTCCCATTCGCTCCTCCCGAACCGCAGACGTAAGTTAGGTTTACAAGGCATTTTTTACCGGTGTTTTTCTGTCAATTTCTTGTATTTTCCCCCTTATGAACAACAACTTTTGGCATATCTAGAAAAACTCTTTGTGGTTCTGATCGATTCTGAGCAACCATAAACGACGCAAAACATAGGCATTTGAGTGTGTTATAGTGCTTCCTAATATAGAAATTCACTTCCTGCCCTCCATCTGCGTCTCGCCATGGCAACGCAGTGGCGTGACGTCACGTGAAAACAAGCTATTTACTCACCCTCAAGCCATTCTAGTTCAGTTGTATATGACTTTCTTGTTTTAGCCAAACAGTTATATTAAAAATATTCTGGTTTCAAGCTTTCAAATAGGAGTGAATGAGATGTTGAAGCTCAAAGAAGCAGAAGAAAAATATCCATGTTTGTAACTTTTATAAACTGTAATCTCACCAATCACTCCCATTATAGCTTGGAAGAATCAGGGTATTTTTATATAACTCAGACTGTGTTTGGCTGAAAGAAGAAAGTCATATACACCACGGATGGCAAGAGGGTGAGTAAATTATGAGATAATTGTCATTTTTTTGGGTGCATCCACTCTACTGCAGTCAGAAGCACTTCATGTTTGCAGCCAACCCGGACTCAGAAAACAATAGTTCATTGATACATTATAAAAATGTTTAGAGATTCTCCTTTCTGATATTTTCGAACAAACTTTTTGGCAACTTTATGTATACATCTAGATACTTAAAGGGTTAGCACCCAAAAATGAAAATTCTATCATTGTTTTCCTCACCTCAAGTTGTTCCAAACTTCTATGTGTTTATTTTGTTCTGCTGAACACAAAGGAAGATATGTGGAAGAATGTTTTCAATCAACGATACTCAATCCCCATTGACTACCATATTATGTATTTTTTGCTACTATGGAAGTCAATGGGGATTGAGATCTGTTTGATTAAAACATTCTTCCAAATATCTTCCTATGTGTTCAGCAGAACAAATAAACACATCGAGGTTTGGAACAACTTGAGGGTGAGTAAATGATGAAAGAATTTTAATTTTTGGGTGAACTATCCCTTTAATTTATTTTTTAAAGGCTCAGAAATATGGTTAAGTATTTCTCTGTAATGTAAAACAATGTTAGCAATGTTACTTATAACATTCTTCCTGAAGTCTTTAGTCAGGGGTAGCCCTAATAATTACTATGTTATTTTCCATATATTATTGTTAAGTTGATTAAAAATGTCATGTAAGTTTAGCTCACTCTGTCCAAGTAGTGGCCATTAGTATTCCATGTGTCGAGAGCACTCGTTTTTGAGAATTTCTGGAAATTTCCGGCGTTGCCATACAGGCTGTTATAGCGTCCGGATATGTACATATTTTCTTTCCCAAAATCTTGAGTGGTGGTGTTGTACACGCCGCCTCCCTGGAAAAACTGCTGCCCGATATTTCCTGCAGCTGAAGTCACGTTTTTACTGACCACGGCGCCGCTCTGGAGCGACCCGTCCATAGCATCTGTCCCAGGAATTATCATCAAAGCTCCCTCCTTCTAAAGAGAGAAAAGCATTCACACAAATATACTTAAAGTCTTTTTGTGGTTTTTCTGATTAATTAAACTATTTAAAATGAGGTGTTTTTCTTACCACTTCTTCACCAGGAGCCTCAGTGTTGGATTTCAGCAGCATTCCTCCTGTTCCAGTATCATCATTGATGTACAGCTTGTCTCTCTAGTACTGCATATGAAGAGAAGTAACAGACCTGATACGGCAAGAAAAACAGAGGGCAGTGAGATAAAGAGAGTCAGATCCAAAAATCTAAGACTGCATTACAATTCTGGAAATTGTTATTATTTTAGCCTGAAGCCAAAGTTCATCAATTTTGAAAAGTTGTGACAAAAAAATCAAGACAGAAAACCAAGAAATTCTAAAATCCATGATAAAATTCCACCTCAACTTTTCCATAAATACATATACACACATGTGTGTGGGTATTTTATTTATCAAAGAATCCTGAAAAAATTGTATCACCATTTCCACAAAAAATTTAACTGTTTTCAGCAAAGATATTAATGATAAATGTTTCTTGAGCAGTAAATCAGCATATTAGAATGACTTCTGCAGGATCATGTGACACTGAAGAATGGAGTAGTGATGCTGAAAATTCAGCATTGCAAAATTAGGAATAAATGGTATTTTCAAGTAAATTCTAATTATAAAATAATTGTTACTGTATTTTAATGCAGCCTTAAAGGGTTAGATATTTTAGATTTAGTTGAAGATCTTTCTGTCCCTCCATTGAAAATGTATGTATGGTATACTGTCCTTGTCCAGAAAGGAATAAAGACATCATCAAAGTAGTCCATGTGACATCAGTGGGTTAGTTAGAATGTTTTGAAGCATTCGAAAATACATTTTGGTTCAAAAATAACAAAAAACTACGACTATTCAGCATTGTATTGTCTTCCAGTTCCGTTGTCAAGCCGCGTTCAGTTCAGTCTTGTATTTGTATTTTTTATTTGAATGTATTTTCGATGCTTCAAAACATTCTAACTCATGTCATATGACTACTTTGATGATGCTCTGTATTTTCTTTCTGGACAAGGACATAATACCGTACATACATTTTCAACTGGAGGGACAGAAAGCTCTCGCAATTAAATCTAAAATATCTTAGGCCCCGTCCACACGAAGAATCGCATTTTGCTGGATCCGTATACATTTTTATACGTATTGGCGTTTCGTCCACACGCATCCGGCGTTTTGGGAGAGTGAAACCGCTATTTTTTTGAAACTGGGTCCAAGGTGGATAAATCTGAAAATCGACACCCTTGCGTTTTCGTGTGTATGGCTAATCCGTATATTTTGTGAAACGATGCTATCACCCCATGTGTCGACTTGTCAGACAACAAACAACTGCGGACTGCTGTATAATAATAATATAATATAATGCGGCAGAAACTTCTGAGCCTCTTGTATTCCTTTATTTATTATTTACTTGAATGGTTTTTTTTAGACCTATACTTCTACGTGTTATATCCATTAAAGAATGTATTCCGTTTAATATTCATGTTTAAATATGTTATTCTTTTATTGAATCTATGTTGATTATGAAAAGTGAACCGCGTGCATATGCGCAATAGACCTAATTTTGACCACATTAAGTTTTGTTTTGTGTAAAGCCCTTCTTTAAAGTGAATTTTGTTTTTTAACAATTTTATCTTTATTTTAATAAATGTTTCATCAACCAGTTACCTGGATTTAATAAATAAGAAGCAAATATATAGCAGACAATAGCCATAATCAGGACGTGGACGCTCCAGCGCGAAATAACTTGCATTGCTCGTGAACTGGAGCTCGTCTCATAAATGAACCGAAAACTCAGAAATATAGGCTATAGAAATCTTGAAATGGCTACGTTAAACAACATCGACAAACAACAATTAAAAACGAACAGAAACAGATAGCTCTCTTTTATAGCCTAATCCATATGAAGTGCATTAGCCTACGTTACTCCATAGGCGCGTTCACAATACTGTGAAGTGGCGAGTCAGCAGCATCAACAACTTCCTCTTTTCAGTCAAGAATGACACAGAAAACATTAGTTTATTAATAACGAATTAAAATGTCTAATATTTGACACATTCGTTACTTTTGCCGGTCTTTGTGGCAAGCTTTCTGAGTCCACTAACTAATCGAATATCTTGACTCCCTATTTTGTACCAGGCAATTTATGGTTGTTCAATAAAGTTCTTGGTAAAAAAGAAAATAAGCAACTGTGCATAATATTTCATAGCCTTTTATTTTACTGCCTACAGCGCGCAAGGTTTTATGCGCATGCTCTAAGTCTTCTTCTCGCATTTTTAGTGGAAATCTATGGCAGAATTGCAGCGCCGCATACTGGTCTGGGATGTCTACTACATCGTTTTCAGTCTTTGTGTTTCATGTGGACGCAGATATTTTTCGCAGACGCCGCCGTGTCTACGTACTTGTAGGACAGAAAAGAATATCGGATAGGGGAGCTCTGGCTTCGTGTGGACGAGGCCTGTGTTCTGAAGATGAACGGGCTTGGAATCGACATGAGGGGTGAGTCATTAATGACATACTTTTCATTTTTTGAGTGAACTAACCCCTTAAATAAGCCCTTCTTTCAAAAAAAAACATTACAAAACTTACCTAAAAATGTGTGTCAATATATTAATATAAGTTTATGTAAATGTGTGCAAATATACTGCATGTATATGCAATATATCGAATAAATATATGTCATACATGGTGGTGATAGCCAGAAGGGGGCACACTCACATAACAGTAGCAACAGCAGGCTAGACAGCACCAAGGCAAGGATGCCCAAACTGCCCAAAGAGGTAGAGGCACTTCAAGCCCCACACATCCCCATTCCATTTCCATCCCTCTCACAGGAGCACACTCGCACATTCACGGTCTGCTCTTTCCTGAATCCCTGCAGATCCTTCACCAAAAGTGGGACAGAGTAGAGACCGTTTGGCAAGGGCTCTGCCTGTTCCAGCACCACGGAGGAATCTAAATCAGAGGAGGACATGATGTCTGTGATCAATCTGCAGCATTCATTCTTTCAGTTTATCAGTTATAGCAATACTGGGAAATAATAAAGGAAATGCTGATGAATTAAATTCCCCAGCCTTAAGAAACATCACTACCTTCTATCCTTCCTTACCTGTTGTATCCCTGAGTTTCCACTTCCCATCATGCTCTGCTCCAAATTCGAAAATGAAGGGAGTGGAGAACGGTGGCTTGTCGAGGTCCACAGCTTCAACCAGAACTGAGCTCACCACATCACCCTTACTAACACATGACCAGGTCAGTGCCCGGAATCACAGGCATGTTGTCATTCTCGTCTTCGATCAGGATTATAACCATCCCCTTTCCTGTCTTCTTACCTGAGGAAAATAGATTCCAGTGAGTCCCATGTATATTTAGGGACACATTGTCAGAATTGAACAAGTTGGCCATGCGGTAAAAACATGAAAAATTCGAAGAAAATGTCATCTTAATGAAAAATAAGGTAATTGTGACTTTATATGTCAATTGCGACTTACAATTATGGATTCACACATCTCACAATGCAACCTATGACTTTATCTTTCACAACTGCAACCTTATTTCTCATAATAACGACAAATTGATCTCAATTGTGAATTTCTCTGAATTGTGACTTTATATCTCACAGTTGCAGTCTTATTTCTTGTAACTGATAACTTCATTTCATAATAACTGCAAGTTAATATTTCAAAATAGTGACTTTCTAACAATTATGGCTTCACATATCACAATTATGACTACACTGTAAAAAAAAACCTGTAAAAACGGTAATTTTCTGGCAGCAGGGGCGCCAGAAAATGTCTGTTAAAAAACGGAAAAATACTGTCAGTAAAAAAACTGTAAAAAACAGTAAAAAATGGTAATTTCTTATTCTATAATTATGGTTTATTACTGTTATTCTACACAAAAATATCTTTCATTATCTGATATAATAATGTTAATTTACTGACCTATTGAAGTATTAATATCTGCTTTTGTACCATTGTAACACTGACAACCACAGTGATGATGAGAGTCACATGATCATTCAAAGTTCATTACAAGCAGCTTTTCCACAAGAGAGTTAATACTAATATATAGAAACTGCACAGGGGAGCGTTTCCCAAAAGCATCGTTAGCCAACTATGGTCGCAAGTTCCAAGCGACGGAAACTATTATTTAGTAATCGGAAATACTATTATTTAACCTTAAAACTCACTTTAACACCCACATACTTAATGGTCTTCAAGGAAAACATGTTAAATGACTGCTGATTTCTGCAGTTATACCTTCTTTTTTGTGTTTTCTAATTTAACAGAAAAAATCTGTAAAATATTACGGAATATGTTATGTAAAATTACACACAACCCTGTAAAAATACAGACAATTTCCTTTAAAAAAAACGTAAAATAGATGTAAAACCAAAATACAAGCAATTACCTGTAAATTCAATAGTGGACCTTTAAATTACAGCAAATATCTGTAAAATAACAGGCATTCACTGTATAATGACAAAACGGCAAAATTCTGTAAAAAAATACAAACCATTACCTGTAAATTTACATTTTTTTTACAGTGTAGCTGTCAATTTTTAAGTGTCACAATGTGACAAAACTCCCCTTTTTTAGCAGGTTATACGAACATAAATGTATTTTTTTTTTAGTTTCTAAAAAGCTGTGTCCAGTTTCACAGCCCACCAATAAAATTAGGCCATCAAGTGGCAAAAACGCCATTAGCAACCTACAGAAAAGCAAGCTTATGACGTCCAAAGATAAATGACGCATACGAGTTCAAGACAGACGAATGTACTCCAGCTCTTCCTGGAATCTCATTCAACATCATTTAGTGTTTGGAACATGTACTTTCAGGTAGGACATGCTGATCATCAGAAAGAAAGAAATGTTGCATCACAAGCCAAAACCTTGACGAAAACTTCTCAGAGGCCTTGAGCTATTTCTACCCAACTACACCCAACCAAGAGGTTTTTTATCAACAGTCAGAGAAAACACACACCCCTATTCATAGAACAAAAGGGTACAGAATGTACACACAAATACACAAAGATTTCAGTTCTGCGTAGGTGTGTGTAGTGATCTAAATGTCCACAGATTTTTAAGTTGATTGCTTAAGCTTGATTCAAGTATGTGACTGTCCATACTCACTCTCATCCACTGCTCTGATGGTTATGTTGTACTTGTCCTGGTGGACCAATGGTGATTCTCTGTCTATAGTGTTGGCTGTTCTCAGTTCTCCAGTGCTCTCCACTACAGTGATCCAGTTACCAGGGTCAGTCAACTTATAGTACCTTAGAAAGAATAGAAAAGTGAGAAAGTACATTCAAAATGTGGCATAAAGTTTATATAACCTATAATTGAGGTGGTTTACAAATTCATTGAGAGCATTTAGGCATGTTCTTGCTTGTCAGAGCGCAACAGAACAGAAGATCAAAGACAACCTGAATGCGAATGGTGGTGCTTTAAAGAGAATTATTTTGTTAGCTAAAAACAAAACCCACTTCATCAGTGAACATACTTTATTCCATTGCTGTTCTTGGTCTCTGGGTCCAGAGCTTTATAGGTTCCAATGATGGTTCCATTGGGAACGTTCTCCTTGACTTTAAGATATAGAATGTCAGGGTTGAACTCTGGTCCTTCATCTTCATCTCCCACACTAAGCTCTAATGGCACAGAGAGCCATGTGGCATCAGTCCCAACCAGTGGAACCGGATTACGGGCAGTTATTTCCAGCTTCACCACTGGAGTTTTTTCAAAATCCAATCCCTGAAAGGGGAGCATAAGGGGAATGAGAACATTGAAAACATACTCTACACAAAATTCTCAAAACTCTCTTGTTCTCAATAGCATGACTACTGTGAAGAGCTGTCAAAAGCTCTGCCTTGGAGAGCAGAACTTGTGTTTGCCTGTCTGGTGGATGTACTTTGTATAACAGGGTGTGGTTGGACTGCACATGCATATCCAACAGACAAGCATTTTCACACACAGCCCTAAAATGGTGAGCTAACCCTGCAGAGCTGCTATAAATAAAACCAACACAACCCTGTCAGAGATTGAACAAGAGCTTTCAAGATAATGACTATGACCCTCAGTAGAACATGCAACGTGAACTTAGCAAAGTGCAAATTCTGCAAAAACTGATTCATCAAGGACATATGGGGCTTATTTCTTGCCAAAACTCTTATTTTGATTCAGATGCTTGTAACTTTCTCTACAGAGAAATATTTTTAATTATTTCACCTTTACGACATACAAAAGCCCCTCGTTGGTTTTGGGGTCCGTCTCCATCCTGAATTGTCCGCTCTCATTTCCTTTAGTGACCTCAAAGAGGGCCTTCCAGCTGGAGGTGTTCGCCAAATCCTTGTCTTCCACTGGGATCCTAGTAACTAGCACATTTTCTTGGTTCTCCTTAACGTTGGCTTTGAGCTGTTTAAAAAAAATAGTTCTTTAAACATTAGATACCACAATTTACGACATAAAGCCTCCAGTTGTAGATGTTAAGTATGAAAATACTAATGTTAGCTTTACAATTGCTATTCTTGTTCTGATTTGTTTAGTAGTTAACTTGTTTTCTTGTATTAGTGTATAGACAATTAAAGGGCCATACCAAGTTCTCTTTAAAGGTAGGAGGGTTATCATTAACGTCTGTGAGAGTAATCACAATTGTTCCTGTGTTGAAGAGCCCAGTAGGATTGCCACCCATATCTCTGATCTCTATGTTAACATAGACTTTGTCCTGAGCCTGAGTGGGAGGAACAAAAAACGTTACTATTTACAGCACATTATTCCCAGACTGAATACATCTGAAAATACAACACAGAAAGACATCGTGGATGTAACACCAGCTCTATAACACAGTAACACACGGATCTATTAAAGGATAATTTAATACCTCTCTGTCTAAATTGTTGGTTTTAGCAGTCAATTTTCCAGTAAAAGGATCGATGGAGAACATGTCAGTAGCATTGAGCAGAGTAAACTTGATTAAGGTGTGTGTGGTGTTTGCCAGGTCTTTATCTGTGGCATTCACTTGTCCTATAGGAGTACCTGAAAAACAGAATACAAATATCCTTAAACGTGCTAAAAACAAAAAAAAATAAATAAATCTTGGGTTGGTTCAGTATAATTTACAGCATTTCTTAGTTAGCATAAAAGTAATCTCACAAAAATCGATCAAGAAATGTCTGGGTCATATTTCACAACAAAATATCATTAAAAAATGAATAAGAAATGAACAAGTAATAATTATATATATTGTGAAAATTGTTAAAATTAGTTCAAATAAAATCCACATTTTAGATGTAACATATTAACTTAAAAAAAAAACTAAACTAAAGTTGAACTAAAGTACTAAAATTACTTTTAAAAAAAGTGCCCTGAGTAGTAGTTAATTAGTATCTTTCACCCCCTTTATTTTACTTTTAAAATAGTAAAATATATATTAAAGGTGGCAAAACAAATACTACCATGATTTATAAGTACTATAGAGTGTTTATGAGAATATATTAAGAAAAATCATCTTTTTATATTACGGTGATGCAAATTGTTATGAAAATAATGTAAAAAATGTAATGGCCCTAAAAACAGGCTTTACATAAAATATGAATTCTTATTTTGATCTTTTGGTATGATATACTGTATGGTCTGGACTTGATAGGTGAAATGTCTCTTTACCTGCCCTGCACCTGTTCTGCTACAGAGAATAAACGACCTCCAATAAACTCAGGGGCGTTGTCATTCTTATCCTCCACAATCACAGTGATGGGCAGAAATTCATCAACTTCTCTGCCACTTATGTCATACACACGAGCTATAAACTACAACAAGAGGGACGAGAGAAGCAGACATATTCAGTTAGCTGAAAAACATTAGCTGTTGCACCATTCTCGGTGTAAGGCCTGGAACATAGAGCCTCACTTTGAATTGTGGGTACTGCTCACGGTCAACGGCCCTGGTCACCCTCAGCATGCCATTTGTCCCGTCGAGCAGAAACAGGCCCACAGGATCTGTCGTAACACCTTGTCCACTGATCTTATAATACACTGTGTAATTTAGAGAGGAATCAGATGAAATCTGTGAAGAGACACACAGCAAAGCACAGTAAGTAAAAAAACAAAACAAGAAGTGTAAAAAAGGTCAAACTGAGATCAAGGTAGGGACGATGAAACTGGAAGGGAGTTGTATAATGACTTAAGTAGAGATGTAGCTAATGTTACTCTGTCTCACCATCTCCAGGTCCTTTGGGAATGGAGGGCTGTCATTCTCAATAAGAGAGAAAGGCAACGGTCTCCATCTTCTCTTAATGCGCTTGTGAGCCACACTGCTGGACTTCTGAGATGCCTGAAGCCAGAACATGTAGAGAAACATTACTTATGCTTCTGATACAGATTAAGATTAAGGTTGAGAAATACAGACTGTAGTTTTACCTCATCTTTACAGGACAACACAATGTCTACCCTCCAATCCGAGCCGCTCTCATCCTTCACCAGTACAGAAAACCGCTTTGTTGTAATCACCAAACCACGAGCTGTGATAATGGCTCCATCTGTATTTACAGCGAAGTCAGGGTCGCTGGAAGTAAAGGCCACGGGTTTGACCGCACAGCCTTTGAGGGTCACTGTGGAAAAAAAATAGTAACATCAGGTAACCACAGCTAAGCCTTATGTCGTTCCAAAACCATAAGTAGTTTGAATCTACTGTTGTGGGCATGTGTTTATAAGTGGGTACTGAAGTTTTCAAGCTTAAAAAAGGTTGCGCCATAAAAAGTGTCACCATTACTGATACAGGGTTTCTGCAGGTTTCACAAAGTCAAATTTAAGACTTTTTAAGACCTTTTTAAGACCATTATGAATGAAATTTAAGACTTATATCACGAAAAAAAAAAAACGTACAAAGGAAACGCAGAGTCTCAAAATTATTCGCTAATTAATTTAATTGATTCAAACTGAACCTTCGTAATTTTGTAAATTAGTTCTGTTTCTGTCTTTATAAAATCCCCTATTCCAAAGCACATAATGTAGGCCTTTTTATCTTTCCCGCAACTGAAGGATTTAGCGATGTCAGAGTCCGGAAACATTGTTTAAAACAATGTAGGACTGGTGTCTAGTCACCGTGTGGAGAACCCAGAGCACATCCGCTTTTAGTGTTGGCTCTGATCCAAAAGCAAAATCCAAATCAGCAAAATGTGATCTAAAATTCAGATTTTTCAAGCCAAGTATCGCTAAACATCCACTTCCCCATTGCTGAATAAAATCCGTTTTATGTCTGTCTGTGGTGTCTGAGATACGCGCCAATAACGCAAAACCTCAAAACTGATTGGCTGTTGCATAGTGGTCTATTTTGTAGTCATAATACAGCGAATTATATTTGAACTAGCAAAATAAAGAAACTACAACCACGGAATAAAAAACTAAAAAAACATTCCAAAGCGCTGCGGGAACATTTTAATGAGATTTACATGGGCGTAGGAAAATTAAGACCTGTTTAAAATGATTTAAGACCTAGAACACAATACTTTAGCAAATTTAAGACTTTTTAAGGCCTTAAATTATAATTTTGAAATTTTAGACTTTTTTAGACTTTTTAAGACCCCGTGGAAACCCTGTGATAACTAAAACTAAAAATGTTTTTGTTAAATTAAATAAAGCTAAAATACAATTAAATAAATATTAATTGAAAGCAACTAACTGATATAAAATAAGTTTAAAATAAGTACTAAAATCACTTAAACTAAATGAAACTGAAATAAAATAAATTCAAATAGAAATAGAAACAAACGACCTTTCATTTCATGTGATACTTTAATGCTGCTTTGTGTCCGTTTAAAGGTCACAAAGAAAGTCCCACAGGTTTGGAATGATATGAGACTTGAGTGAGTGAATAATGACAGAAATTTCATTTTTGAGAGCAAATTGAGAGCAATTCTTTTACCAATAACTAACCAATTAACTTTACACTTTGCTGTGTTATGTAGCTTAGTTAACCACATCAACTGAAGGAAAAGCTTAATCTGTAGAAAGCCAGGCGAGGTCAATTCATGTCAATTGTATGAAAGGATTAATGAAACCACAAAAACGTACATGCTTCCATGCCCTCAGAGATAACATAACCGGCGGGCAGTCTCTCAGGAACCCGAGCAAGCACAGGCCTCAACTCACAAGACTCGGCACTCTGAAACAGCACCTGAGGGAAGAATTGAAATTGAGTGAGCACTAAGGGAAGAATCACATTCCACAGTGTAATTGAGCAAATGTAAAAGGCAATGATCAAGCTTAAAACATGACTTCCAATTCTTATACATCAGAATCAATAGGGGCCAAGCAGTGAAAGTGCGTAGACACCTCTTAAAATAGTCTGAGTTCTTCTTATTATTATTCATTCGTATGGAAGAATATGGCAGCCCATAGAATTGCTTGCGGGAAAATTTGGCGCACTGATGATAGAGGACAGTCACAGTCACCATTGCAAATTTAGAGTCTCTAACTCAATCCCTCTAGTGCTATCAACTGTCCAAAATTTCACTCATGTTTATGCCTATAACTTTTGAACCATAAGGGCTAGTAGCAAAATATTCCTTCGCTCAAGACAATCCGTTTGCACCCTATGATGTAATTTTCCGTCATGAAAATGTATCCTCCATTTTAAATTTTTTGAAAAACTATAAATGTAGGGCCCTATAATTTCTGCGATCACGGAATAAAAAGCACACTCTTTTTACAACTAAAATAACAGTAAAGGGTAAAAAATATGAATTCCCAAAAATTAAAACAGAAAAAACGGAATTTGCAAAAATTAAAACGGAAAAAACGGAATTTGGGAAAAAATAAAATGGAATTTGGGAAAAAATAAAACGGATTTTATAGGGCCCTATAAATGTCTATAACTCCCAAATGGAAATTGTCCCTCTTGTTGTGGCTATAATAGAACAATATGCCATTGAAATTGCCATTTACTTCAATACAGTATTGTGACGTAAAAAGTGACTGTGAAATTATGGAACTCAGGCCATGTCCACACTAATACGTTTTCATTTGAAAACGTATATTTTTCTCTCCGTTTTGGCCTTCCGTCCACACTGAGACGCCGTTTTAAAGTCAATGAAAACGTATCTTTTGGAAATTGCTCTCCAAAGTGGATAAATTTGAAAATGCCGTTTTTGCGTTGTAGTGTGGACAGTGAAACCGGAGGTATTTCAAAACGATGATGTAAGTTTAGTCATGTGATCTATGTAGTACCAATAGAAGATATTCATGTTTATCGGTATTGTGCCTGTTATGTGTTATTCATTTTTACACTATTGCTAAAATATGTTACTTTCTTTGTTACTTAATATGTGCTATTCTTCATAGCACAGTACTGCAAAGATGACAGATAATGTACACATTTGCTGTCCTGCGGCAAAACAGGAGAGCAGTTGCGTTTTAGACCAAACATAAGGTGACTGAATGTGACCTGGACGCATCAGTGATGGTGAGATATTTTGCTAAATAAAACTATCCTGTTTTTTAGAATTGTGCAATAATTGTATTATTTATTTCCCCCTCTGTATCGTTTGAGTGAGCTTTTGAGAAGATTCACGCATGCGCAGTAAAGTGAGTTTAAAAGTGTCTCATCCACACTGAAACGTCGGAAAACGCCTGAAACGCGCTAGTGTTGACGGAGAGTGTTTTTAACCGAAAACCCCGTTTTCAAATCTATCCGGATTAATGTGGACGTAGCCTCAGTATGTGCCATCAGCGCTATTCCCTTAAGGTACTCAAAAGATTGAGACAGCGCCACCTTTTGGTTAAGTTATAATAATGGTCTTAATAGATTCCTTCTGTAACGCCGAGAACATAGATACCACGTTTGTCGCATTTGGCCGAACTTCCTGTCCGCCATCTTGATTTTCATTCAATACCTACTTTTTCGAACTCCTCCGACTAAAAGTCATGGATTTCATGTTGATAGACAAAGCCGTTTTCATATGTAACGCAGCAGCAAATTTATTATTATTCATAATTACTAATAATTAAAAAAAATATAAAAAAGACTATTATAGACATGCTTTATCTCTGCAATGCCTTGACATATTGACACCTTGTATGTGTACACACTTTGTATGCGTCATTGTCACTTCTGACCACATCACATCTATTTCATAACTGCGCCACCTGATCGAAATTGATAATCCAAAAATCATATTTTTAGTTACTGTATATAAATATTCAGCTATTTGCCTTAAATCATCTTAAAATGTATTTAATTGCTCTTTGTTGCAGTTGGTCTGACACTTCCCGCCATGTTGGCATGTCTTATTGTCTTCTTGCCTTGGCCCCGATAATTGCTGATTGCAGCTATATTTTTAATTGTAAATTAAACTTAAGATCAAAAGAAGGAGCTATATTGCATTTTACAAATATTTAAAACATTATATACTCATTGCTGTTATTGTATACTACATACTATTCTGTATTAGAGTGATTGGTTTACACTGCAAAAAAACAAAACAAAAAAAAAACATGTTCTTAATCAAGGTGTCTTATTTTCTTGTTTGACACTCTTTGTCCACTACATTATGAATTACCACCTCTGATTATGTGTTACTTGTTCTAAACAGCTGCATAATATAAAGGCATTATATGTGTGGCAAACAAGCAGTGATAAACCGAAACAATCAAAGGCATTAATCAAGATTGTGACAAATGTAATAAGAACATAGCTAAAACACTGAGAACAAAACCAGCTTTAAAAACAACATCGACAGCAGTTGTCAAGTACTCTACATGCTGCTCAATGGTATTCAGTCTCATGAATACCTGGTGTAGTGTGATGGGTTTCAGTCAGATATACTGTATATCGGCTTTATCTTATCTTGAAACCAGTCTAGGCTTATTGTCCAGAGGAACCTGTAGATCTACAGATACTTGAAAATGTTGCTTTAGTAGAATGATGAAGTGTTTACTGTGACTGTGTATTCGTGTGATTTTTCATGCGCAAAAAGGGCAATAAAAAATGGCATTAAAACATACAGGAAATAAAAATTAAAAAATTTAGTTCACTACAATGAATATAACATTATTAAGAAATCACTTGAAAACTTGCACAAATCACTTGAAACTTGCATTTGGCATTTAGTGGAACCATCATTAACAAAAACTGATCCACCACGGACATTGTTTCTGTATAAAAGAGAAACATTAGCCTAGATAATCTAATAATAATCACCTTTCTCATTAATCAACATTAGTGGTCAGTGAATTGAAATGATTGATTGAATGAATGAATGAATGATGACATTTACAATATCAATACAACTTCTGTAAAGCAAATTAATTAAATGTAAATATTTTAATTGATGGGTGATACTAAGTCGACCAATTATCCCAACCATTTGGTGAAGGAAAAAAAAATCAATCAGAATATTCAACTGCAACTAGGCTAATTAGTGAGTACTTCATTATGCTATACTAGTGAGAATGTTCTTATTTATTTATTAATTTATAAAATTAACTATTTATAATTTCCTAAATAGTTTGGGGGAAAGAAGGAAAAAAGTGTCTATGCATAATGTTTTATTATCACTGAAGAATTAAAAAAATAATAATAAACCATAGGACCAGATAACAAGGTGGCATTGATTCCATGTTGAAATTGCATCAGAATCATCGTTTTGGTTGAGGTTGAAAATTCAGTGCTAAATAATATTGGGTCAGTGTTGATATTTCAATGATTTCCATTGTTGAAAAAGACAAACATTGAATTAATGTTGATTTTTGGTCAGCTTCCCCCACTGGGAGACCTTAGACATGGGCTATATTCATTCAAAATGGGTTTCCTCATTCAAAACTTTAATCATATTCACATTCATGCTCCTCATTTTGGTTAATGTTTTAATGTTGATTCAATGTTGGTCTGCTATCTGGGTAACGTTAATGTTTCAACCAAATTACCATAGCACTACAGTTATTGACTACAATAAAACGTGATCACATGGTAGGACTGTTATGAATAAAAATTTAATTATATTGAAAGAAATCTTCAAATATCAAAAGAAAATAAAGTAAATTAAACATGCGTATTTGAGAATAAAAATGATGCAACAAGATACTTGCGGTTTTATTGTTTTAAGGATACATTTTCTGCTTATTTTACTTAATACAAATATTACAATATTGACGTTTACCCAAACATATTTAAAAACAAGTATCATTTCTTCTATTTTATTTGAATAGCGTTTAGATTTCTTTAAGAAAATATAAGTTTGCACTGTAGTAGAGCAGGCTAATAACGACTAGCATTTTGACGGAAACTATGGTTACCAAGGTAAATCAGCAAGGATACGGTAAGAATTCTGGTAGGCCCACAATAGCCTAAATAAAAATAAAAAGAAGCCAACAAAGCAAAAAAACAACTGGCAACATTAACTTTCTAGACAACAAAATATAACTTACCAAAGTAAGCAGCCAGACCGCGAACAGCGCGCGCTCATACATCCTGCTGTGTGTGTATGTGAATGTGATCTGCTGTAGTTGAATTTCTCTGGACTCCACCACACTGAGTGAGTCTAACAGACGAGCTCGGATAAAGTCCTCTGGGCGCGGTACGACTCTCGTGTCATTGAAGTCTTTATTATGGGTGTGGCATTGCCTCAGCCTCTCACTTGATGTATCAATAGGGCTGAATTGGAGTCTTGAGTACACTAAACTGGTCAAACTATGCTTTGTCTCTGACTTCCTTAGCTTGGGAAGCTCTGGCTGGGAGGCTTAAACTCCACCCCAAACTGCCCCTTAAAACTCCCTCTGAGTTTGTGTAGGAGAGAGTGACAGAGAGAAAGAGGGAGGTTATACTTTAACAGAGTAGACTTTCACCTGTTATAGAGTTTCCAGACATGATTAATCCATGACACAATTAATCTCCATCATTTTGGGTGGAGTGCAGGAGGTGATTATATGGAGAGTCATCAATGCATTTACACATTCAGCAAATAAAATAAACCTTTTTTTTAGGTTTTGCATTTAATCACACATTAAGTGCATTAAAAAAAAAGATAATACAAAAGCAATCTCAGCCTGAAACGACTCACATGTGTACGCCTTTTCACGCAGGGCGTGATTTATTAATAAAATGAATTATTATCTTTCATGTTTTGTGGCTCTGTACTGTATGTCACTGGCTTTTGATTTTCACTGTCTGATATGCAAGTCATGCATTAAGTCTTTTGCAGAGTATGGAAGTATGCAGAGTATTTAAGGAAATCGGGAGGACGGGGTTAAAACAAGTAGAAAAGGAGAACAACAAAAGGACAGGAAACAAGCTTCCCTTCAAACAAACTCATGAAACACTGATAAGAGAGTGACTCAGACTGAAAAAATGACTGAGAGACTCATGAGAGCTACAAAAACTTCACAAATAATTCAAATAATTATACTATTATGTGCTTTTAGTAGGGTGCAATTTAAAACATGAGACTTACAGTAAATCCCATGTTTTTGGGATTTAGTGTTTCTCACACTAGCCGACTCTTTGGCACTTCTCAGTCTTTGTATCTTTGACCATATGACAAAATCACACACATTTATATTTATATATGAATTTATTTATTTATGTATTTATTTGTTTAATTTGTGTTTGTTTGTTTATTGTTTATTTATTCATCATTAATTAATTTATAATCAAGCAAAAAATTGGCAGATCTAATATAAAAAATGAATTGATATTAATGTGCTCATATAATATTTAGTCTGGCCTTCTGAGGATGATTATCATAACTTCTGAGGACAGAGCACCTCTTTCTAAGTAAAGAAAAGAAAAGAGAAAATAGTTTCTGTGTAAAGCCCTGTTATTTGAACCTTTTTCACCATTTTATCACTGTAAAAAAATATTTTCAGGATTTGTTATCACATTTTTTCTTTTGTCAAATCAGCTTAAATAATTTATTTAGTTCAGATAACTTATTATTTTAAGTTTTTTATGATTAAATCAATCTCCTTCATTGTATTAACTCATTTTTTCCAGTTTAATCAACTTAACATTTCAAGACAACCAGGTTACTTAATTTTTTAAGTTAATCCAACAATTTTTTTTACAGTGTACATTTCAGGACATTAATATAGAGTCATTTTCTAAAAGAGGGCTAGACTTTCTTTGCCGAAAAACAGAAAGGGATTAGTCCTAAGTGAAGAAACAAACAATGGACAAAGAAGGTAGTGTTTTTCACAGAAAGTTGTATTTCATGTTTCGTAACGGATCTCCAGAACTCTTTTACTGGAATGTGTGGAAGCATGACAGCCTAGAGATGAGCATGGTGCAATTATGATGGTGTTTGTGGATAGGAGGGGTGGAGGATGGGTCGGGTTGGGTGGAAAAGAATTTGGCAGAGTCCTGTCAGTAGTGTTGAGTCTGTACTATTGTGCACACATGCAGCCAAACAGCTCACTGAACTGTTATACATTTACTACTTCATTTTAATGACATGATCAAGAGAGAGTTTGCTGAGAGGGCGAAACCATTGACTACTTCTATAGTGCTCATAGTGTTGACATCTTGTTAGATGACTAAATGATGCACATGCACTGTAAGGGAATTAATGATAATTGGCCTATTCACTTAAAAACTGAATGTTAATTCATTAACTCTTAATGTTTTCAAATGCATTTTTTTCCATTGAAAAGAACAGCTTTTTGTCAATAAGTAGCAATTGATGTAACAGAAATATCAATTGATCATTTGTATACTAATACAATGTATTTACTGTGTTACTGTTTAAGCAGTCTACAAGACAACATATAGCCTTCACAGCAAGCCTTCAAGGCCAAATGTGTCCTCTGAAACACATCAAGTCAAGTCATCTTTTAGTGCTTTATACAATACATATAACAGAATCAATGCAAACTTTCAAATATGAGAACACCTAAATTTATGCTGTGAAGTGTTTCTAAAAAGACTAATGTCAGCTCAAATCAGTCAACAGAAATCGTTTGGAGAAAATATTAAGGGAATGTTCTCAGAATGAAGACAGTATGTCCTATTTCCATGGGTACAACTTAAACAACGAAGATGGATGGTTTACGCATTGGTTCACCAACACTGTAGACTGAATAATTATGTTATTGCAACACTGAGGAGCACCCAGGCCCAAGGTGAACTGCATGCAGAATGTTATCAGTCTCCACCCCATGACCAAATTTGACACTTTTCCGAAATGTTCTATGTCCTTAACTCATGCTCAGAACAGCACATGTTTTCTCAGCAGAGATTTGAATGACAGCATGACAATGAAATGATCATAGCAGTAAACACTCAGCAAGGTGTTGCTGGAAGGATGAAAGAAAGGCTGGATCTTGATGCAACAGTTGATTTGAATGAAAACTCGAAATAAAACTCCAAATACAAAAACAGAGCAACCACTTAAAATAGCCACAAAGAACTACTGGACAGAGAACACTACAAACACAGGGCTGTATTTACAAATGCTGACCAATGAAAAGAAATGAGAAACAGGTGCAGTGCTTTAATCAAACAATGAATAACCTTGGTAACAAATACTAACACTGGACTTTGACTGGTAAGTCAAAGTCCAAATGCGCAGCCTCTGTTGTCCAAACTTAACTAATATGCATAGTGTGGAGCGTTACATAGAAACTGTGTCCATTCCTCGTTTAGTGAAGCCAAACAATAAATCTAGTGCAGGATTTAGCAAAAATCTTATCGTAATTAAACCAGAAAATCTAAATATCAGTGAACAAAAACAATTTTTAAAGCTAGGTCTTCTAAACATTAGATCGCTCACACCTAAAGCAGTTATTGTAAATGAAATGGTCACAGATAATAATTTTGATGTTCTATGCCTTACTGAAACCTGGCTTAAACCAAATGAGTATTTTGGTCTAAATGAGTCTAGTCCACCAGGATACTGTTATAAGCATGAGCCTCGTCTGATCGGTCCGGCGGCGGTGTTGCGACAATCTATAAAGATATTTTTAATGTTACTCAGAAAACAGGTCACACGTTTAATTCTTTTGAAGTACTTGTGCTAAATGTTACGCTGTTAGATGTAAGAAAGAAATCCATATTATCTCTAGCCTTGGCTACTGTATATAGACCTCCAGGGCCATATGCTGAATTCCTAAAGGAGTTTGCAGACTTTCTCTCGGATCTATTGGTGAATGTCGATAAAGCAATAATTGTTGGAGATTTTAACATACACGTAGATAATACAAATGATGCTTTAGGGGCTGCGTTTACAGACTTATTAAACTCCTTTGGGGTCAAACAAAACGTCAGTGGTCCCACTCATCGTCTAAATCATACACTAGATTTAATTATATCATATGGAACCAGTCCAACTGATATAAATATTATACCGCAAAACGATGATGTCACTGATCATTACATGGTGACTTGCATAATACGTACTGCCGAAATATGTCATGTTGCGCCGCGGTATAGAAAAGGCAGAACAATCCTTCCAACCACTATAGATAGATTCTCAAATAGCTTACCTGATCTATCTAAGCTGCTAAGTGAACCCAAACAAACTGATCAATTAGATGAAATGACTAGCAGTTTGAGCACCATTTTCACTAGTACATTAGATATTGTTGCACCAATTAGATTAAAAAAGGTTAGAGAGAAAACTAAAGCACCCTGGTACAACAGTGATACGCATGCTATCAAGAGAGAAACTCGTATCTTAGAGCGTAAATGGAAACAAACTAATTTAGAGGTCTTTAGAATCGCGTGGAAAGACAGTATGTCACGTTATAAAAAGGCTCTAAAAACTGCCAGGGCTGAGCATCTCCGCAAACTAATAGAAGATAACCAAAATAATCCAAGGTTTTTATTTAACACCGTGGCTAGACTAACAAATAAACAGACATCGCCAGAGCAAAATATACCGTTACAGTTTAGTAGTAATGATTTTATGAATTACTTCAATGAGAAAATAGAAAGCATCCAAAACGCAATTATAAATGTACAATCCTCTATGGTGTCTTATGATTCAGCCTCAATTATGGCCCCTCTAGAACAACTACACCGCTTTACAACGATAGGACAGGAAGAGCTAAATAAACTTATCATTGCTTCTAAACCAACAACATGTTTATTAGATCCAATACCCACTAAACTACTGAAAGAAGTGTTACCTGTAGTGGAAGAGCCTCTCCTCAATATTATTAACTCGTCTTTATCTTTAGGTCATGTTCCAAAAATATTCAAGCTGGCAGTAATAAAACCTCTCATTAAGAAACCGCAATTAGATCCAAATAACTTAGCAAATTACAGACCCATTTCAAATCTTCCATTTATGTCAAAAATACTAGAAAAAGTTGTGTCCGCTCAATTGTGCTCTTTTTTGCAAGAAAATGATATCTATGAAAAATTCCAGTCAGGATTCAGACCGCATCATAGTACAGAAACTGCGCTAGTTAAAATTACAAATGATTTACTTTTAGCTTCTGACCAAGGCTGTATCTCAATACTAGTCCTACTTGATCTTAGCGCTGCGTTCGACACTATAGATCATAAAATACTCTTGGATCGACTACAAAACTACACTGGTGTTCAGGGACAGGCATTAAGCTGGTTTAGATCGTACTTATCGGACCGTTCTCATTTTGTTTGTTTAAATGGGGAAAAATCAAAGATAACGCCAGTAGACTATGGAGTACCGCAAGGATCTGTTTTAGGCCCTCTGCTATTCTCAATATATATGCTGCCACTTGGTAACATTATAAGAAAACATGGAATTAACTTCCACTGTTATGCTGATGATACTCAATTATATATATCATCACGACCAGACGAAAACACTAACTCATCTAAATTGACAGAGTGTCTCAAAGATATAAAATGCTGGATGACGCGTAATTTCCTGCTATTAAATTCAGATAAAACGGAGGTATTACTTATTGGTCCAAAAAACTACTCACAAAACCTCTTACAATACAACTTTAATATAGATGGATGTCCTGTTACTTTATCCTCTACAGTAAAAGACCTGGGTGTTATACTAGACCGCAACTTGTCTTTCGAAAATCATATTTCATATGTTACAAGAACAGCCTTTTTCCACCTTAGAAACATTGCTAAGCTACGTAACATGCTATCTGTTTCTGATGCAGAAAAGTTAGTTCATGCATTTATGACCTCGAGACTAGATTACTGTAATGCTTTATTAGCCGGTTGTACTGCATCCTCAATAAACAAGCTACAGTTAGTCCAAAATGCAGCCGCTAGAGTTCTTACTAGGTCAAGAAAATACGATCATATAACACCGATTTTATCATCTCTACACTGGTTACCTATTAAGTTCCGCATCAACTACAAAATACTACTACTAACCTATAAAGCCCTAAACGGTTTAGCTCCAATGTACTTAACGGACCTTCTTTCGCCCTACAATCCACCGCGTTCTTTAAGATCACTAAATTCAAGGCTTCTGGTCATTCCTAGGATATCTAAGTCCACTAAAGGAGGGAGGGCGTTCTCGCATTTAGCTCCAAAACTCTGGAATAGCCTTCCCGATACGGTTCGAGGCTCTGACTCGCTGACACAGTTTAAAACTAGACTAAAAACGCATCTCTTCAGTCAAGCATTCACATAACGCTTACCTTTTAGTCCTCTGTTATGCCATACAGAACCGTTTGCCGCTGAAACTGCTTAACGCACCAGTGGGGCTCGACAGCCTTTTCAGACAAACGGTTCGACACGTTCGGCGCATATGGTTGGGTTGCGGAGAGTTTGTGAGATAGTGATTTTCTAACACTGACTCCTGTATAATGGAAATCATTCTGAACATCAGCTATGCTAATTATCTCCCATCTGCCTTTCTGCTGTTATCTCGGGACGGTTGTCCCGAGAAAATGGCGTTTGTCAGGTCCAGTTTGTATCCAGCCTCTCACGGGGATCTCAGATGCCCCAACGCCTGTGAAGAGACGACTCAACGCTGGCGATATGTTATGGCTCCATATTATATATGAACAATATTTATATTTAATATTTATATATAAACAATATGAATGTAAGCCAGAGGAGAACTGGCCCCGACTGAGCCTGGGTTCTCCCAAGGTTTTTTTTCTCTATCCAATCTGATGGAGTTTTGGTTCCTTGCCACTGTCGCCTTGCTTTGCCTTGCTTTTGGCTTGCTTAGTCGGGTTTTTTACCATTTAACAATATTACTTATCTGTCTTGTACTTCTGTCATGTTATCACTGTGAAGCTGCTTTGATACAATCTGTATTGTGAAAAGCGCTATATAAATAAATGTGACTTGACTTGACTTGGAAACAGAACAGGAAACAATAAAAAAACCAACAAACAAAAACAAGTCTAAGAGAGGAGGGCAGGAGGGGACTGAAGAGGAGGATGTGATATAGACGTAGCCAGAGGACTGGATTTCCATGGCACAACCAGGGTGATGACTGACCAAGACGGAGCTGGGAAGGGATGAGGGAGCCCGGCGAAGATTAAGGGATGACTTGCCATGATGGAGCCGATGGAGCGTGGAGTCAAGGTGGAGCCGACGTGTCGACAGCATGAGGTGGAGTCCAGAGCTTGGAGGCCTGAGGTGGAGCTAGGAATCGAAACCAGTGCGGAGCTGGTGAACTGCAAAACTCAAGGTGGAGCCACACTGGGGTGCGTTTCACAAAAGCATTGTTAGCCAACTATGGTCGCAACTTCCGTCGTTATCAGCATAGTTCAACAAGTCGGTGTTTCCCGAAACCATCATTCCAACAAACAGTTCTCCACCTGTGGTTAGAAGCACATAGTTTCTAGATTGCTATTTGAGCAAAATAAGCAAGCTGACATTCAGTACAACCTGTGTCTTAAAATACATACAAATGTAATTTATATCTTTTAGTTTGTCAAGAGATTTCAAGCACCGCTTTGAGGACTGCACATGTGCTAACGTGCTCTACCATGCAAGAACGAGTCTACGATTGAATATGGAAATACATTTTATCACAAAAACTGAGAAAAAAGAGCAATATTCCTCAGATGTCTGTTATTTATGTCAAAACATCTAGCATTAAAGGGTTAGTTCACCCAAAAATGAAAATTCTGTCAGTATTTCCTCACCCTCATGTTGTTCCAAACCTCTATGTGTCTATTTGTTCTTCTGAACACAAAGGAACATATTTGGAAGAATGTTTTAACCAAACAGATCTCAATCCCTATTGATTACCAGTAGGAAAAAAATACATACTATGGTAGTCAATGGGGATTGAGATCTGTTTGATTAAAACATTCTTCCAAATATATGTTCAGCAGAACAAATAAACACATAGAGGTTTGGAACAACTTGAGGGTGAGGAAACGATGATAGAATTTTCATTTTTGGGTGAACGATCACTTAATACTATCTTAAACAGTTTCATTAAAATAAGTTATTACTCCATGTAAGTGACGTCATAAACCAACATGGTTGAACAACCACTTTGCAACAGAAGTTTTGGGAAACAGTCGTGACTACTGTAGCTAGTTGATTTCTTCAACGATGTACCACACTACACTGTAAAAAAAACTGTAAAAAAACCGGTAATTTTCTGGGAGCAGGGGCGCCAGAAAATGTCTGTTAAAAAAACGGAAAAATACTGTCAGTAAAAATAACGGTAAAAAACAGTAAAAAAATTGGTAATTTCTTATTCTATAATTATGGTTTATTACTGTTATTCTACACAAAAATATCTTTCATTATCTGATATAATAATGTTAATTTACTGACCTATTGAAGTATTAATATCTGTTTTGTACCATTGTAACACTGACAACCACAGTGATGATGAGAGTCACATGATCATTCAAAGTTCATTACAAGCAGCTTTTCCACAACAGAGTTAATACTAATATATAGAAACTGCACAGGGGAGCATTTCCCAAAAGCATCGTTAGCCAACTATGGTCGCAAGTTCCCAACGACGGAACTTGCGACAATAGCTGGCTAACGATGCTTTTGGGAAACAGAAACATTAAACAGAAACATTTCGCAGAAACATTAAACACCATCATGGTAACACATGACATTTTTAAAATGCATTAAACATTAGTTTAACAACATTAAATGTAACATAAAACCCTAATATACATAACTGATTCGAAAAAACCTAAGAAAACTATGAAGAAACAGTTATTTCAACAAAAACACATCAAATGTGAAGTTTCATGCAGGGAATTGTGGGAATGTCAATTTACGGTTTTTCACTGTAAATTATACAATGAGTTGTTCTTTTTCACTTTCAAAAACTGTAAATTTAATGGTATTTAGTACGGAAATACTATTATTTAACCTTAAAACTCACTTTAACACCCACATACTTAATGGTCTTCAAGGAAAACATGTTAAATGACTGCTGATTTCTGCAGTTATACCTTCTTTTCTGTGTTTTCTAATTTAACAGAAAAAATCTGTCAAATATTACGGAATATGTTATGTAAAATTACACACAACCCTGTAAAAATACAGACAATTTCTTTTAAAAAAATGTAAAATAGATGTAAAACCAAAATACAAGCAATTACCTGTAAATTCAATAGTGGACCTTTAAATTACAGCAAATATCTGTAAAATAACAGGCATTCACTGTATAATGACAAAACGGCAAAATTCTGTAAAAAATACAAACCATTACCTGTAAATTTACATTTTTTTTACAGTGTATGGTAGTGAAGCATCGAGTTACGTTGTTCTACGGGAAACACATGCTTGTTGGAACCAACGAAGGTGCAGCCGAAAGGGCTAAGGGGGCCAGCGTAGATTAGGCCGAAGTGGGTGTGGGAGGCTGGGTGGCACTGGAAAATGTGAACTATATATTGTCTTGCATTATTTTTTGATTTTATTGCTCTAACTGTTTATTTATTTATTTTGTCTATTTATTCTACCAGTTTTATCAGCTCTATAATATAATAATGATCTCTTTATTTCCACATGAAAGTACATTTATATTGTATTCTATTCTACACTGTAAAACATTTTTTTTTTAAAGATGTAAATAAAACAAGGATTACTATGTTTTTCTTAAAAATACTTTGTCAGTCTTTCTGCAAACTATTTGGTGGGGCGACTGTGTAATAAAAAAACCATTTTGTATGTGATAAGAAATAATTATCCTAATATTGTTGATGTGAACATGAACATTGTGTGATGGTGATGTTGAAGCCCTGAAGCGTCTCTTGACTCCGGGTGTGCACCTGCCACACCTGCTGATGCGCAACATCTGACAGATCACTCAAACTTCTGTCATTATAGCTGAATCATGAGAAAATGTGCGTATGAATCAAGGTGGGGCAAAAATCTGAATTTAATAATCAGCATATAGGAGTTGTAAATTGAATTGAATGGAATTGGAAACAAGAAATTCAAAACGGGACATCAGAGGATTTTTTTTTACCAATTACATTATTAACTTTACCTGTGTAATTAAAATATTTGTAAGTTTAATTTGTACACTGATTAGACATATTTCTCTAATATTGCTTCTTGAACTAAACTGAATACAGTTAGTCTTTAATACAAATTTTATTCTGCCATACACAGAAAAAAAGTCCACTACACTGTTTTCAGATAACTTAATAAAATTAAGTGTTGACAAAAATACTTATAACTATATTGTAATTATAACTAATATAACTATAAATATAACCTTTTTATTCATGTTTTTGGAACTGCTCTATTAGCTGTGTTTACAGTATTTGTAACTAAAATAGAAATGTTAATAATGTTTTATTATTATGTTGTGAACAATTACACTTACAGCAGTTTTATTCCCTTTTTTAACTTCCTTGAATTTAATTCAAATTATGCATTCAGTTTGCTGCCTTAATTGAGGGGAACTTAACCCCTTACCTGTCACCCCCCTTTTTGATAATTTACATTAAAATGCACTATACAAACTTAAATGGTTGTAATTCAAGAATGCTTTGGAATATATACACAAGTTTGGTCTTGTTTTAAAGAAAACACTCAGCAGATTATTACTGAAGTGAAAGCACTTCAAAAAATTAAAGTATGAAAAAGTTATGGAAGTTATAATTTACAGTAAATCAAATATTATTTATTAATATATTTTTTAATATAAAATAAATATTTTACAAAATATTTTTTACAATAAAATTACTATAAAATGAAAGCTATATATCTAAACAAGTTGTGTTCCAAATTTAAAGTTGATATCACAAATTTTGAAGTTCCCATGAGATTTTGTTTAGGCGTTATACCAAAAATAGCCACCGGGTGCCATTGAATTCCATTGAATTTAATTGTATGCATTCTGCCGTAACAAATTAATACATTTCTATCCAAATATCACTTCTGTCACTAAATATGGAACCTTGAGACTCAGACCTTTCTGACAATATGTGTTTTGTCAAGATTAGAAAAGGTTTTGATAATAAATTATGAAAGATGATGCCCAAAAGGGGAGGGGCCTAATACAAAAAATACCGTTTCTATGGTAACGCAACGTCCAATTTCAAAACGGTTTTTACAGGATGAATTCTGAGTTCGTAAGCTTTCAAATGATACCTAATTTATGATAACTACTAAAATATGTGATATAATAAAAAAGGCGATAAAAAATAATATTATATTTTAGAGGATAATATATACATATTATAATTTTTAGAGAATAATATTATACTATTGGTTTTTTTATTGAAAAATATTAGATTATTTGTTTTATTATTAACTTTTAGCATAAAAACAGAATTTGCAATGATTAAAAGTCGATCAGTTGGCTTTTTGTGACAAAGGTCAGAATTGTGACAAAGGTCTGTTATGAGGCAGATTTTTTAGAGGTGCACTGCACTCTTGTCAAAATTTATCGGTTATCTCCTTCATAATTTGTAGCAAAAAACAGCAGTCAAATATCTATTTTAGGAGTCTTAGACCTTTCCAACGATATATAGTTTGTCATAATTAGATTAGGATTTAATAGTAATAAATCAAAGTAAACTTAGGCGTCCCGTATACGGGACGGTGACAGTTAGATGCAATTCTGAATGCTGCACAACACCAGTGTGAATGAGAAAGACGAGAGAGAGAGAGAGAGATACCAGTCGCTAAACCAAGTGTGAGATGGGATGTGATAACTGTTGACAGTGACTGTACAGCTGCTAATGATACACACTGACAGAACACGTCCCAGATGCCTTCAAACCCCAAGCATGAACCACAAACCACTTTCACTCCCAGAGTTATTTTCAGATTCCTCCCAAATGTTGCTTTATAAAGCCTTCAGTATTGTGTAGCACTCCTTTGTTTGAGGTAATCTGCTCTGCCTGCATGAGTACCGATGCATGCATGTAATTCAACACCTGCGTGGTAAGAGAGATCCCTCTGTGCTGGGTTTGTTCAGTTGCTGAATTCAGGGACTGTCTCTCTTATTTCCTTCCCCCACTATGCAGTCTCTCAATGTATTACAGCATACGATTTTCTAACTTAAACAGGGCGTTTTAGGGCTGCTAATTTAGTTAGGGGCATTGGATGTCATCATCAAACATCACTTGCATCAAAGCATCACTTTGGGTGTGACGTTTGTCACATACACGTATGAGTTATGCAGGTGTGTAACAGGTAGATTTGTTTGATGACAGTCAGACAGTGAGTCAGTGGTTTCACCCTAATCAGCCTCTCTAGCACTTAATCAGTGTCTTTCTCTGTGCCTCTAAACACAAATTTAGTTTTTAGAACAATTTGTAATAATCTTGTTTATGTATTATTTTAATATTGTAGAAGTGCAATTTATCAGAAAATCCTGAAAAAAAGTATCACGGTTTCCACACAAATATTAAACAGTTTTCAACATTTATTATAAGTAATGTTTCGTGAGCAGCAAATCGGAATGATTTCTGAAGGATCATGTGACACTGAAGACTGGTGTAAATGGCCACATTCCCATTACAAAACAATTATTCCAGTTATTTTAAATTGTAATGTGCATATAGGGTAAATTGCCCTAATGTGGGACACGGTCTAGGGTTTGTAGGTCCCCATAAATGCACGAATGACGGTGAATCTATGGGTTAGACAAAGCTGTGGTGTCGTGATCAAAACCACATGACCTATTAAGTGTCAAATCATATTTGAGGGTGGAGCAATCATCAAACAGGAGAAGAAGACCACCCAAAGGTTAATGACAGAGTTTTAACAAATTTGATGTTAAGGAATTAAATAGATTTTAAAAAGGCAAAGCAATCTTGCTTCTTTTTAACCTGAATATTCTTATGAAATGTTTGTCCATCAAAAAATAGTGTAACTTTGTGTATAAACTATATATTTTATATTTTTATCAAATTTTCTAGTGTCCCACATTAGGAAATGTGGTTTCCAAATCCGGGACAGTATGATCAGCCTAATGTGGGACAGTACTTCCATGAGTCAATGAGTTTAATTTTTAGTTGTTTAACAAATGCATGCATCACTGTAACTGATATAATGGTCTCATTTATGGATTATGATACTGGTTTATTGGAAATGTAAGATTTTGTTATTTTACATAATATGAGTTTCATTCATTCTTAACAAAGAAAATTGCTAACTAAGATTTAAGAGAGAATATAAAATAAAACAAGATTTTGCTATTCTACATGTATCAATGTGATTTTTGTTATTTTATCATATTTTTCAGTGTCCCACATTGGGGGCACAAACTCATTAGGAAATGTGGTTTCCAAATCCGGGACGGTATGATCAGCTTAATGTGGGACAGTACTTCAATGAGTCAAAAATGTGTGGTGGGGCATTTTTCAAACATTTTTCATTTTCATGACCTTTTTTCAGAATCTGTGATCAAATATGTAATTCCTAATAAGTCAAAGAAACTCACTTTAAAATAATAAATAGAATATCCATGTAATAATTTTATCTGTAAGTTTAAAGAAGGGGTTTATCCATTATGCTGTTTTGGTAAAGAGGAAACAGAAACACATTTATTTTTTTAGTAGTAATTATATCAAATTATTTTGGTCCAAAGTTTGTCTGTTTATTTTTTAGTTGTTTTACAAATGCATGCATCACTATAACTGATAAAGGCCTTGTTTATGGATTGGGATACTGCTTTACTGGAAATGGATAATATAACTAAAGAATTTATATTGTTATCATACATTTTTCATTCATTCATAACAAAGAAAATTACTAACTAAGATTTAAGAGAGAATCTCCAATAAAACAAGATTTTACTCTTCTACATGTATCAATGTGATTATCATAGATTTTTCAGTGTCCCACATTGGGGGCACAACTGTTCCACATTAGGAAGCTGCAGATTGTCTCTAGACAACTTGCAATAAGAGCACTAATATGTCTATAATTTTTCTTATGAATGGGTTATCTGATTTTTCTTTTGATTTGATCAGGACACATATTTTTCATATTCACATATCACAGGAACATTTTTTTTTTAATGGTTTTGGGTGTGGATTTAACGTTTTAGTTACACATCGCAATATGTCACAGAAGTCTCAAGTGCAAAAAATGTCCCACATTAGGGCAATTCACCCTACATTTTAAACTGTATTTTCTATCAAATAAACGCAGTCTTGATAAGCACCAGACTTTTTTCAAAAAGATTAAAAAAATCCTACAGCCCCAAAACTTTTAATTGTTATTGTCCATTCAATTGTAGATAATCTGATACTAAAATAATGCAGTAGGCTAAACATTAACTAAATAGTACTATGTTATAGTTATTTATGTTATAAACATAATGACCTCATATAGGCTACATACAGTACATAACATGAACTAACAATGAGAAAAAAATGTTTGTTACAATATTTGTTGTTGATCTTTAATGTTACTTAATATCCAGCTGTAATGTTTCTTCATGTTAGTTCACAGTGCATGACCTAATTTTAACAAATAAAACCCTTTAATTTTAATAATGTATTAGTAAATGTTGAAATTAATAATAACAACTATGATTATAAATGCTGCAGAAGTAATGTTTATTCTTACTTGCATGTTAACTATAACAGCCTATAGCAGGTAACAAAGAAAAAAAATGTACACTAAATTTAATGTAGGTGATCTAAATGTTTATTTTTATGGGTTTCATCTCTTCTTAAAAAATGTCCTCTACAATAACGTATAAAATATATAAGAAATTTTATTAAAAAATTAGGTCATTTTATAATTGTCTTTTGTGTGACACTAATTGTTTTCATACACGCAAAAGATAAAATATTTCGATTTTTATGACAAATATTGACATTGTGTAATATTGACAAAGTGACTCGACTATAGAGTTAAAATAATTGTTGCAAACAAAAATATGTTTAATAAATAAATAAATAATTTCATTGCTACAGTAATGACAGTTTTGTCGGTAAGGACACACACATATCGCACACACACACACACACACACACACACACACACATATATATATATTTGGGTGCCTGATTTTAACGATCTGAAACGCAAGTGTCAAAGCGCAAAGCGCAATTAACTTTGTGGGCGGATCCCGGCGCTGTTGCTATTTTCCCGTCGGATAAATGCCTCTTGCACCTGGCGCAAATCTAAAAGGGGTTGGTCTGGAGTAGCTTCATTATTCAAAGGTGTGGTTTGGGCTGTAATCGGAAATAAAACAATAAGAGCGTCATATCACATTCCCTTTAAGAGCATGATGAACGAGATGCGCTTGTTCGTGGCGCTCATTTTAACGCGCATTTACCAGGCGCGCTTCAGCGTCGGTTCACAGCCGAGTGAACGATGTCCTCGTCAGGGCCGTAAAAGAAAGAGAAGGGACACTGGGGATGGGACAAACCCACCCAAATTACCCTGGGGTTAAACATGCATATAATAATTTGGGTAAATGTGTAAGCTTTATGCCTGTTTTTCCCATCATCATGGACACAACAATGATTTCCCTCATGTTTATATATTTTTCCGTATAATAATGTATCATTTGCAAAAAGTAAAATGCATCTGTGTTGATGAGAGAATCATCTGACAGTGTATCCGCGTTGTTCACACTCTGTATTATGGCCAAGCACTGCACGTGAAAATAGCATCTGAATAGTACGCGCAACGCGTCACTGACTTTAGACCAGGTTTTTTCTGGTCATTGGCGCAATTGTTTTCTGGAACTGCAAAATAGCACCAGGGATTGTTTGCGCTGACACACGCCTCCTCTTTTGCGCCAACCCGCCCAGGAAGCGCAAGTTCATTTGTTAGTTTACGACGTGCGTCTGTGGAGGAAAAAAGCCCGCTTTGCGCGAGTGCAAAATAGGAATGATAAATGCGTCAGTGTATAAAGTCATTTGCGCCGGGTGCAAGATAGAGCCCATGGTCTCTTTTAGCAATGGTTCACCAAAAAATAAATTTATCTTCGATTTACTCACCCTCAAGTCATTCCTATCCTAGCTGCATATGACATTCTTCTTTTTAATCAAAGTTATATAAAAAGAATGTCCTGGCTCTTCCAAGTTTTATAATAGCAGTGATCAGCAGTATATTTTTTTAGGTCCATCAAAATGAATCCATACATGACAAAAGTGCTCCAAACAGCTCTGGGGGTTAATAAAGGTAATGCATTTACAGCGATGCATTTGTGTAAGAAAAATATCCATATTTAAAACTTTATCAAAACTTTAACTTCCGGCAGACGACCTACGCAAGTTGCACTTACGCCAAAAGAGTAGCGCTCTACGATGTAGGATGTGGGAGTAGTGTATAGCTTTGACACCTCTCGTGGTTCAAACAAACAGGGCTGGTCTGCTCTTTAAAGTTATCGTTTTAGACTTCAAATTTGTTTCGCTCTATCCTCTTGCGCTTCCACATTCGTCATTACGTTGTGCGTCAAGGTCTTTCGTAAATCGATGGGTACGGCCGTCTGCCGGAAGCTAGTTATTTTAGTTGATAGTTGAAGTTAAAATATAATATTAAAAATAATAAAATATATATAATTATAATGTTAAATATAATATTTTTCTTACATCGAACACATTCGCTTAACATCAGAAGGCCTTTATTAACCCCCGAAGACACGTGGAGCACTTTAATCATGGATAGGTTCACTTTATGGACTTATGGACAAAACAGAAAAGCTTAAGAGCCTGGGCATTTTTTAATATAATGCATTGTGAACCGATTGTATGTATGAAAGAAGAATCTCATATACTGTACACCAGGATGACTGGTCATCATGGGCTAATTTGCATTTTTGGGTGAACTATCCTTTTGCAACGGTATTTATATCGTCTTTACCTCATGTAACCACAGCCACATCCAAGTGATCTGAGGTCGTGGACGCTTTGGTCTGTGCAAGCGCCGCAAGTGATATCTTGCGCTACGTTTACATGCAGCCAATTTTCGGGTTATGGTCAGGGTAAGGTCAGTATTCGGGTTCTGAAACATTAGGAATAACCCGTTTACATGCGTGAGCAGAGGGAGTTTCTCCTGTATACATGGAATTGCAATATCCCGATGTAAACGGTGACGCGCGGTTAGCGTCTAGAAGTACGGACAACCTTAAGACGCAATATGCGTAATTTCCGATTCTTCTTCCTGTATCCAAAGACAACAACAACAGTAGCACGCGGATAATGAATAGTTCGGGGCAGATAGCGATCGCCTATGTTTGCGCTTTGATGCTGGTAACGTTGCTGAGCTCGCTCCAAAAGTATGCTGTGCTGTGTATCGCCATGTTTACTTCCGGTATACTGCACGCAGATTTTCGTGTATGCGCCGAGAAGTTTCTCTACTCAAAAGACCAAGATTTCTTGCGAATAGAACATGCGCAGAACACAAATCACTATGGGGATATGCCGATATACGCATTTACATGACCAAAAATTCAGGTTAGAAAGGGGTACCCCAGGTATAATATCCCGGTTTTTAAAATCCGGGATATGGAGCATATTCGGGTTTTTGCCGGTGTTTACATGGCCGTTCGCGACCGGGTTATTGCTAATATCCCGGTTTTGAATGGGTTATTGGCTGCATGTAAACGTAGTCATTGTTTACACAGAGATTTCAGAAGTGTTACCCTTTACTGTGAAGATCTAAACATATTCAGATATACAGGAAATCTCAATGGAAGAACGATTTCCAAAATCAACAGACAACGTTGTAATTTTTCTTCGTAACCGCGCAAGAGATCACTTACGGCGCTTTCCAGCGCTTGCGCAGACCGAAGCGCACGTGGCCTCAAATCACTTTGACATGGCTGTGGTTACAAGTAGGGATGCTCCGATCAGGATTTTTGCAGCCGATACGAGTACCGATTTCTTGTCATGGTGATCGGCCGAGAACAATACTGATTCCGATGCTTAATTGACTTAATATAAGACAAATAAACAAAATGGAACAGTTTAATGCAGCTCATAAGGTTTATTTAAACATTGTCCAATACTGTGGAGGACAAAATAAACATTTAGTCTCCTAAAATGGAGAAGTCTGATGTAACTTAAACATCGTCCAATACAAGTCTGAGCAGGACAAAATAAAAAAATCAAACAACATTTAAACTCCTAAAAGAACAAATTGAAGTGGTTTGATACAACTCATTAGGTTTAATTAAACATCGTTCAATGTTAAAGAGAATAAAAAAAATAGAAACATTTAAACTCCAACATGGAGAAGTCTGATGTAACAAATACGGTTTAATTAAACATTCTCCAATATAAGTATCACGTACGTCCTCACGCGTTGACGTCATCAAATCGCGATCGGTTTGTAAGATCGGCCAAGTAAGGGAGTACCGATTCGAGTCAAAAATTGTTATGATCAGCCAGATACCGATCTCTGCGCCGATCTGATCGGAGCATCCCTAGTTACAAGAGGTAAAAACGATATAAATACTGTTGGTTTTCTCACACAAACCACTCATTTCATGTCTTAGGCCATCAATGTGTACTTACATTTATGAGTCATTAAATCATGTTTTATTTGGACTTCTCTGTGCATGCTCTTTGACGTGGACCCGCTAAACCTCCATTATATGACTGACAGACAAGAACGGTTTGACCTAAAAATATCAAAATTGAAAATACTGTGGAAACAAAGACACCTACATCTTGGATGCCCTTGAGGTAAGCTAAAACATATCAAAAATGTAATTTCAAAGTGAACAAACACTTTAAATGTAATGTAATTATACGCTGGCTCCTATTTTTACCATAAATGTTGAGTACTATGTAAAATGTAAATTAAATGGATATTCATCATTTCTTTTTTTCTAAAAACCATGAATTTCACATTTTTTTCCCCCAACACCTGCGATGAGATGACTAAACGCCTGTGGAGAGACGACTTGGTGCCTCTGAAGAGATGACACAATGCTGGCGATATGTTATGCCTTAATTAATACATGATTAACTAACTATTATTAACTATATTAACTATTTTTCTATGAAAATTTAATGCACTTTCTGTACAGCTGCTTTGAAACAATACGTATTGTGAAAAGCACTATTAAAATAAATTTGAATTGAATTTTACAGTAAAATTGCATATAAAGTGATGTTAAACCATTTATAATGTAAGCACAGAATAATTAAAACAAATAAGTAAGATAAAAACAAAACAAAACAATGTGCTAATATGAACAGAACAGACACCATATGAAAGAGCATGAAAATAAATAAATAAAGATATACTGGTTACAGTCTTCTGTGAATAGAGATAGCAAGATCTGACTAGGCATGGCTGAGTGGAAATGGTTGTTTATTTGAGACCAGACAGGCCTACAGTACCACCTCTCTGGCCTTATCACTGAGCTCAGGTTTCAGTCCCAGCCGTTGCCATGGAGCTGTTTTCTTTTGACAGTGCTCTTAAAGCGACACAAAGAGATAGAAGGTAAAAGAAAAGACTGCACTCATACAAGAGAGGAAAGAGGGAGGAAGAGAAAGGGAAATGGGGATTGTGGGAGACTGGGAATTGTAGTAACGTTCTAAACTTTTGGAAATATGAATTAACAGAATGCTGTTGTGAGACTAACCAGAAAACAATTGGGAACGGAAGTGACAGAGCGAGACAAAGAGAAAGAAACTAATGATGTGTTGAAAAGAGAGAAGGGGAAAAAATAGTCACAGGAATGCATGAGAAATGCAAGGGTGTGTCAAAGGCCAAATGATCATCCACAAACACAAACTTTCACTGTCTGCATGGAGATATCAGGGGCTTCCTTAATTGATCAACTTTTAATGTATTTTATAATATATATATGTATATACATATATATATATATATTTCTGTTTTAAAGTTGTTACGCCGTAAAACAAAAGTTAACAAAAATATTGCACAGAAAAACAAGTCTACAACTTTGCATGCCAATCTTTGATGAAGAGGCAGTATAGAGTATCTATCTAAAATTGAACAGATAAATAAAACAAAATCATTACCAAGATCATCTTTGTTGGATTTGTTGAATTAGAGTGTTTATTAGCACCAACAGATGGCACTAACCTATGCCTGGAACAGGATCATACAGTAAATTGCAACACATTCTCATCCTAGGGCGTCATATGTGGCACTTTTCACATTGCGTTCAAATCCTAAATTGAGAAAGCCACTTAAATTTCCTGAATTTGAGGTAAAAATAAAGATAAATAGAGATAAATAAATAAATAAATAAAGAAGAAGAAAAAACGAAGAAAGAAAGTTTTTACTTCAGAATGCATCTCAAATTTAGAGATGGATGTAAACACAAATTCAATAACATTTGTCAAATTGGTGGGTAAATCATGTGAATTTAATATCTCATTTGTAAATTTGGGGAGAAACTTCATGCTTACTTTTTATTATTGTACATTTTCATTAAAAATCATTCAAATTACAATGAACTAAATAAATAGCTGTTATCATTGAAAAGCAACTTCGCATGTTAAATTTTTGTAAAATGTTTAAAACAATTGGAGTATAGAATTATATTTAATAAAATTACTTCTGTGGTCCAGAACACTTCATTTACCACAGTGGTCATCTGTGTTGAATTTCTTTAAATTCCATTTCAATAAATTCCTCTCCCATTCTAATTCCAAATTCCAAATGGTTCAAAATCATTACACCTTATCTAACATTTTTAATTCCAATCAACTTGGATGCTTAAGTCATTTAAACTTAAATTACATTAAATTGAATTGTTGAACCTTGTATAACTTAAATAAAACATTTGAGTAAAGTATTTTTTTAAGAATTAAAGCAATTAAAAAAGTTGTCAACTTATTGATGATATATATTAATATACATATTAAACTGTCAACAAATTAGGCTATAACCAAAACTAATCTCCATATTGAAGAAGAAAGAGTAAAATAGTTAATGCTTCACCCTCTTCTATGAATAATTACTCGTAGAGATTTTGGGAACTTGAAACCCACCCCTTAACCTAACCCAACCCTTACAAATGTATATGCATAATACCTGGTCTCACACTTCACACACCCCAAAGCTTTCCTTAACTTAGTATCACACTTAATCATTATCTTAACCTCTACTCAAATGTATCCTGGACTACACCAAAACAAACCCTTGAACAGTCCTCTTAGTGCTGGGACCATTTTTAGGCCACATCCATATGTGGGTGTGATATATATGTGTCTCCACAACCACAAATTAAAATGAGTGCACGGATATAACATCTCAGCACTGCACATGAGTATATGACAAGTATGAGAGCATCCTAAAGGCGGTTGGAGCGCTGAAAACTAGGCGTTGTGCTCACAAACCTTCCAACAAACACACCCTGAGTAAGCCAGCCTGCCACTCCCAATGGCTCTCACTGATTTCACCATGAGTCATTCAATCATTGTGCACAGGTGACAAGCGTGTGCATGCAGCTGTCTACAGATACAGACCTGTTACTGTTTACCATCTAAACTCAAGGGAGTTTCCTGCAGGACTGGTTTTCTGTACTTCTCACATTCTCCATCAGAGAAGAACATCAGATTAGTAAACAATTGAAACAAAAGACTTGTTCCTGAGAATTTGACTTGAATTCTCTATATTACCGCAGTGGCAAACTGCTGTTTTAAGTTTAAACTTCAGCGAAATTATGTTAGATTTGAGCTTAAAACAAGGGCCGTGTGAAAAAAAAAAAAATTGTATATATTTTCTAAAAAAACATGTAAATTTAAATATCTTGTTTTAAGGATATTTTTTACTGGAAAACAGTTATATTTTTTGTTTGTATTATTTGCCTGATCATTTTTTGCTATAAGCTAACTCATAGATCAATGTAAATGTTCACAATTGGTGTTGCTATTACAATTACAATTAATGTTAATTTCTGATATTGACATTTTAATGGTTTATTAGCTGGTTGTCCTGCTTCCTCAAAAAAAAAAAACTACAGTACAAAATGCTGCTTGAGTTCTTACTAGATTAAGAAAATATGATCATATAACAAATCATCATTGTCATTGTCATCAAGATCTCTACACTAGTTACCTATTAAGTTCTGTATGAATTACAAAGTACTACTACTGACCTATAAAGCCCTAAATGGTCTAGCTCCTGTGTATTTAATGGACCTTCTATCGCCCTACAATCCATCGCGTTCTTTAAGATCACTAATTCGAGGCTTCTGGTCATTCCTAGGATATCTAAGTCCACTAAGGGAGGGCGTTCTAGCATTTAGCTCCTAAACTCTGGAATAGCCTTCCTGATATTGTTCGAGGCTCAGACTCGCTGTCTCAGTTTAAAACTAGATTAAAGACGCATCTCTTTATCCAAGCATTCACATAATGCTTACCATTTATTCATCAGTTGAATCAGATCGAAGGCATTAATGTTATGAACAGTAGCTGTCCTAATTATTTCCCATTTGCTTTTCTGCTGTTATCTCGGGATGCTAGTCCCGAGGAAAATGGCGTTCGTCAGCACCAGTTTGTATCCAGCCTCTCACGGAGACTTCAGATGCCCCAACGCCTGAGATGAGACGACTAAACGCCTGTGAAGAGACGACTCGAACGCTGGCCATATGTTATCCCCTAAATTAATACATGATTAACTAAATGTACACTCACCGGCCACTTTATTAGGTACACCTGTCCAACTGCTCGTTAACAGTTAATTTCTAAGCAGCCAATCACATGGCGGCAACTCAGTGCATTTAGGCATGTACACCTGCAGTTCAAACCGAGCATCAGTATGGGGAAGAAAGGTGATTTGAGTGACTTTGAACGTGGCATGATTGTTGGTGCCAGAAGGGCTGGTCTGAGTATTTCAGAAACTGCTAATCTACTGGGATTTTCACGCACAACCATCTCTAGGGTTTACAGAGAATGGTCCAGAAAAGAAAAAACATGCAGTGAGCGGCAGTTCTGTGGGCGGAAATGCCTTGTTGATGCCAGAGGTCAGAGGAGAATGGCCAGACTGGTTCGAGCTGATAGAAGGGCAACAGTGACTCAAATAACCACCCGTTACAACCAAGGTGGGCAGAAGAGCATCTCTGAACGCACAGTGCGTCGAACTTTGAGGCAGATGGGCTACAGCAGCAGAAGACCACACCGGGTGCCACTCCTTTCAGCTAAGAACAGGAAACTGAGGCTACAATTTGCACAAGCTCATCGAAATTGGACAATAGAAGATTGGAAAAACGTTGCCTGGTCTGATGAGTCTCGATTTCTTCTGTGACATTCGGATGGTAGGGTCAGAATTTGGCGTCTACAACATGAAAGCATGGATCCATCCTGCCTTGTATCAACGGTTCAGGCTGGTGGTGGTGGTGTCATGGTGTGGGGAATATTTCTTGGCACTCTTTGGGCCCCTTGGTACCAATTGAGCATCGTTGCAACGCCACAGCCTACCTGAGTATTGTTGCTGACCATGTCCATCCCTTTATGACCACAATGTACCCAACTTCTGATGGCTACTTTCAGCAGGATAATGCGCCATGTCATAAAGCTGGAATCATCTCAGACTGGTTTCTTGAACATGACAATGAGTTTCGCTGTACTCAAATGGCCTCCACAGTCACCAGATCTCAATCCAATAGAGCATCTTTGGGATGTGGTGAACGGGAGATTCGCATCATGGATGTGCAGCCGACAAATCTGCGGCAACTGTGTGATGCCATCATGTCAATATGGACCAAACTCCCTGAGGAATGCTTCCAGCACCTTGTTGAATCTATGCCACGAAGAATTGAGGCAGTTCTGAAGGCAAAAGGGGTCCAACCCGTTACTAGCATGGGGTACCTAATAAAGTGGCCGGTGAGTGTATTTCTCCATGTACATTTCTGAAATCCACTTTCTGTAAAGCTGCTTTGAAACAATATGTATTGTGAAAAGCGCTATACAAATAAATTTGAATTGAATTGAATTTATGTCTAGTGTTTGACCTGCAGTAAATGTCATGGAAACCCTCTTTCTCTTACTCTCTCTCTTTGAGCGTCTTTCTAAAGCAGATTTATGATGGCTCAGACAGTGGCTTCATCTGAATGGAAGTCACATTCAGGATATTCTCTAAATGTGTGCAAAGAGACTTGCCATTCAGACCCTCGCTGCAGGGCCCCTGTAACCACCCTTGGAAATCCTTAACCTTCATACAGTATCCCTCTCAGTGAGATCCCCATCCTTTCAACATCTCTTAAAAAAAATAAAAATTCTGAATCCTAAATTTGATACTTCATGACATGATGATTTGAAATTTGTTTCTTTGTATTTTTCGAAATGAGACAAAGTCAGCAAGTGAGAGTGGGAGTGAGTAAGGAGAGAGATTGTCAGAAAAAAATAGGTTAAGTTGTCTCGCCCAATCACTTCTTTCTTTTCCCAGTCTGTTCCTACACCTCCTTAAAGCAAGCAGGCAAGTCCTAACTTCACCATTTTCCAAAAAGCCCTCTTTTCCACAGAAGCGCATTTGCTTTGACAGCCTAATAAAACACGATCAAACTATTTTTCGGAAATAATTCTTTGTACAATTCCATTTAAATCCACATAAAACTACTTGCTGTTTAGTTAAGGGACACGTGAAACACGTCAAACCCTCAGACACGTTTTGTTTCACACATTTATGACCAACTTTTAATAAGCACATGCTAAGGTGTGAGTTCAGGTGTGATTACTAATGAAGAACACCTCAAAGAATACGGCTTCTGATCTTTAATGAAGTTAATTCCTGGCTTTTCATAAGAACCACATCCTTGTATGCGAAATGATCAGTTATTTGTGATTTAAGAATGAGTGATCTCAGAATTATTTTGGAATTGCTGATGTTAAAACATCCACGTGAGATACAACATAACATGTAAAATGACTGTTAATGAGCATGCGGGTCATTTGCAAAAGCATGCCGTTGCGTCATGAACATACTGTATACGCTAACTTTAATAGTGATGTAGGCCTATATGAGTATTTATAAAGGCATATTAGGACATATGTTTTTACATTGCTTTAAATCATCAAAATAAATTAAGCAATTTCATAAGTTATACAAGATTAAGCTAATTTTTAAGTCAGTTTAGTGTCATTCAAGTTGAAATGACATACATTTTTAAGTACAATCAACTTGGATGTTTAAGGCAGCAACTTTTACATTGGTAATATGTATGTATGTACACATATATACAAAAAAAAACTATTATTAATCTGTACATAAATTAAATAAACAAATATATTTTCAAAATTGTCAGTCATTTTCTAAAAAAAAACAAAAAAACAATTTAAGTGTTTAAGTTTTGATGAGGTTTGAACTTCTCAAAACAAGTACATTTCTACTATTTTGCTATTTTTATTACTTTATTTGATTTAGTTTGTTTATGTTTGTCAGTGGTTACATTAAATAGTTAACCCTGACTTTTACCATGATTCAGTACAGAAAAAAATTAATTACCGAAAACTGCGCATAATAAGCATTGGATTTACTTTTCATCATGAACTACAACCCTGTCAATCCACTTTTTGAACGCCTATATTCCAAGTTCCAACATTAAAATGCATTAATTTAGCTCAAAGATTCAAAATTAAATTATATTTAATTGAATACATTCTTTGTCTGATTATTTATTTTATTTTATTTTTATTTTTTTATTAACCATGGTTTTGCTACACATACCATAATTCAACCATGGTATTTGTAGTAAAACTGTGTTCATTCAAATGATAATCAATCAGCCAAAAACAATAGCTACTACACCTTAAAGATTTAAAAGGAGTAGTTCTCTTAAAAAAAAATTGCTGATCATTTAGGCTATCACCATGTCATCTAAGATGTCCATGTCATTCTTTCTTCAGTCGAAAAGAAATTAAGGTTTTTGATGAAAACATTCCAGGATGTTCTCCATATAATCGACTTCATTTGGGAACCAACGGTTCAGGTCCAAATGAGAGTTTCAGTGCAGCTTCAAAGGGCTTTAAACGACACCAGACGATGAATAAGGGTCTTATCTAGCGAAAATCGATTGGCAATTTCAAAAGATAAATAAAAACAGTTTTTGTTCTGTATCACTGTGTTGTGTTTGATACATTTTACTGTTTAGAAGATTGATCTCCTTTTTAAATGCTTTACAAGGCATGCATAGTCCTCACTTTAGATGAGCTCACACACATAGTTAACTGACCATGAGTAAATGCTTTATAACGAGCCTACCTGTATTTACTACATTTACTTACACTTTCTAAGTGATCTTATTAATGACTGACAACTCTTAAATAACAGGTTTGTAAGTAATGCTATACTCCATTTAGAAAATATTAATTCATCATTAACAATGTATAAAAAGACAATTATAAAACACATAATAGAGATGCTTATAAATCAAGGGAAAAAAAGCATTTATAGCTGTATTTGGTAACACTTTACAATAAGGTTCATTAGTTAACTACATTAGTTAACATTAACTAAGAATGAACAATACTTCTACAGCATTTGTTAATCTTTGTTAATGTTAATTTCAACATTTACTTAATACTTTATTAAAATCTTGTTAACATTAGTTAATGCACTGTGAATTAACATGAACAAGAACAGCTGGATTTGTATTCAACTAACTGTTAACAAAGATGAACAAGAACAGTAACAAATGTATTGCTCATGGTTAGTTCATGTTAGTTAATACATTAACTAATGTTTAATAAACGAACCTTATTGTAAAGTGTTACCGCTGATATCTACAAACTGCTTATGAATGTCTATTAATGCTTAATTAATGATGAATTAACTGTGTACTCATGCTTAACAAATGATTAATAGCGTGCAATTTTTATAAAGTGTTACCAAAGTTTTTTTTTTTTTATTATTTTTTTTTTAAGTGAACTACTCCTTTAAGGATGGCTATTGTCGGAGGTTTTAATATTTCTTGGAAGAGAACCACCCTTTATGATCAATGTCAAATTGTGAAAATTATATAGATCGTTCTCCCTGCCCGTTCTCTCTTTTATATTCACACACATGCACAACATCCAGCACACACACCCATCGCTGTGACGTTAGGTCCTCCTTTTAAACTGCAAGGTGAGGGTGTGGAAGAAAAGATTGAATAAGGATTTTATCTAAAGCGCCTCGGATCGACCTCATTCACACTCTCGTTCATCAAACAGCATCATCAAACACATCTGCCTCAGCGGGATATAAAACTTTCCCATTAGCAGCTGCTGACAGCAGTGGATCTCAGGTGATCAGGAAATACCGTGTGTCCCTCCTGCCATGGCCCGGCGCATATCGCCTGCTGTCGCTTTTCTCTTTTGTTCTGGATTATCGGTAAGTTTGTCATATTTTAAATATCAATCAACAAATAAGCACGTTAACACAGGCTTGCCTAGCTACTCAACTTTAAGTCTTTCTCTATTTGGAAAGTGTTTTGTCAACCGAAACGATCGTAGGCAATGCGTCTCTCATAATACTGAAACTGGTTGTGTTTAGGCTAGCTATTTGTTTGGTAGCGTTTTGTTTATAGTATAGCTTGATACTTTCGATATGTAAAGCAACCACAAATATGTTAATAAAATCAATGTGAAAAAGTCACATAATTGAGCTCGTGTCTCTCTTTTAACTCTTAAAATGCCGGAGGGAAATCGACTCAATTGTTCACCCTTTACAAAAATCTCACCATGGCAACCTAAATGTACAAAACAAAAAACGGCACTGTAAAAACATATCTGTCATAACAACTATTTTCAAGTATTGGCCTAGTGGTAGGCTAATAATCATAGCTGTCAATAAAATAAGTGAACTTTGGTAAATTTTTGTGAATAAACCAATGGCACCAAGTTAAGTTTATTTAATTAAACTATATTATTATTAAACTCTGTGTTTATTATTATTTTAATTTTTTGACATGCCCTTAGGCACCATCATAAGTGCCAATCAGTAAAAGCCTACATTTTTAATAAAATAAAGAGAGATTTAGATTTGTCAACATTGTTGTGGAGATCCCCAACTAACTTATTATGTTTTTACATTATAACGACAACTGTAGTGTTTTGCTGGAAACTTAAATGATTGGAAACCTCCACTATTTACCATGGTGAAAGGCATTTTACCATTTGTAAAAGGCATTTCAGGACAGGCTCTATTGGTATAGAGACATACAGACGTAGTCAAGCTGGATCTGTATACTGTATTGTTAACTCTTTCGATTTCAGGAGTGTTGCAAAAATTCCCTTCCTCTGGCACCTTAACGCTTTATTATTTCTTAATAAGATTTACCGAAATTGTTATGAGTATAAGTTTATTTTACTGAACAACAGATGAGTAAAATGATGACTTGGAAATGGCGACTTTTCAGTTCATATTGTTTTATTTTTATTTTTAATTGTGGACATGAAGGGATTATATATGTTGTTCACTCAATAGACTTCAAAAGTGATATGAGTTCAGCACACAAACATAGTGCAATTAAATTGCATAATTAACACGTTAAAATATCGAGATATGATTCCAAACACACATGCGATCTTAGTCTGCTATGCTGTGCTTAAAGTGGGCCGGTACGGCACCAGATCGCAGTTCCGCACTTCTATATATTTAAGCCGTATAGCTACCCTCACTTTTTCTCTGCGTGTTGCGAACTTTTCGCATGTTGTCTGTGTTCCGACAAAAAAATATATAATATCAGGCTATTAGTTAACTGTAGAATGCATTAAACGCTGTGGAGTAAATCAAACATGAAACAAGGGGAAAACATCTGCCTGCACGCTTTTACTATAATTTATCAAGTTCTATTGTATTTTATTGTGGTAGGCTACATTTTAACTAACTTGTTGTAGAATTTATATTAAATAATAGCCTATGTGGGAATAGACTTTTTAAAAAAGAAATAAAAAGTTCAAATGTGAGCCATCTAATGGTCTCACCTCGACTACTTGTAAGTAGGGTTGGGTATTCGAGAATCAAGTATTCGATTTGAACCGGGACTAACTTTTCGTTTTCCCGTAATCGTTAAAAAGTTAATTTCGATTTCTAGTTTCGATATTCACAGTCCGGCGACCGGAAGAAGAAACCGCTGAACAACACCAACGAAGAAGCATCTACCGGAAGTGGTGACATAACCGCACCAGTTCGAACATGAGTAGCTTACGTCGGCGGTCCAAAGTGTGGCTTTACTTTCTAAATATAACGAAATCTCTGCAAAATGCAAAATTTGAGACAAAAGGAGTATTTGTGACAGAAGGAGTATTTGTGACAGAAGGAGTGTTTCCTTCAAAAAGACCGTTGGTTAGCAAGGTTAGCTAAACTTTTTTGAGCCTGCCTCTTAAAAGAATTCGGAATTAAAGGTACCGGAATTGAAACAAGGAATCGGAATCAGAATCGTTCAAATTCAAACGATACCCAACCCTACTTGTAAGTGTTACAAATATTAAACAATTAAAAGAACTACTTTTTCATGAAGCAGATACAAGTTAGAATCAAGAGCTTTGAAGTCTGGACCTTCTTGAATTATTGATTTAACAATTGGTTTTCCTCATGTGTAAAATGTTTTCTGCTAATTTGACAGATATGCCTGGGAAAATTAATTAATGATTAACATGTTCAGTAAGAAAATGTTAAGAAATGATAGTTTGACTTCCCATGGCACTTTGTAAACAAGTGATTGTTATCAACCAATTGCATGATGTGTGGGCCATTTTGCAAAGATAAAGCAAATAAAAAAAAATATAAAAACCTCATGAGGGAGCATTTCCTGGTACCCGGTAAAACGGTTCACACTTGTTCAATCCCCATGTTCAAACCCAAACTACAGCTTTGCAACTCGAGGGAGACAACCAGTTCCCCCATCGTGAACAAAATAGAGTAAATCACCTTTTGAAAGTAACTTGATGCTTCAAATAAGGATTTTATCGATTACATTGTTACACCAGTAGGTGGAGACAAGTGACTGTTAAAAAATGTACTTATCATTGAATCCATTCAAAAGATTTGTTCAAAAACACTAATTCATCCAGTATCATTAGAAAAGCCCCCCTAGTGAATCTTAGCCATTTCCATCCCGGGTATACTTTATATGAAAAAGTATTAAAGTCTTAATTGTTAAAGGGATAGTTCACTTTGAAATTAATTTTTGATTCCCTCAAGGGAATTTAAGATGTAGGTGTCTTTGTTTCCACAGTATTTTCAATTTTGATATTTTTAGGTCAAACCGTTTGTCTATCAGTCATATAATGGAGGTATATGGGGTCCACCTCAAAAAGCATGCACAGAGAAGTCCAAATTAAACATGATTTAATGACTCGTAAATGTAAGTACACATTGATGGCCTAAGACACTGAAACTAGCGGTATTTATATCGTTTTACCTCTTGTAATCACGGTGACGTGCCCAAGTTATCCTGAGGGTGCGTGCGCTTTTTGGCTGTGGTTACAAGAAGTAAAAACAATATAAATACTGTTTGTTCTCTCACTCAAACCACTCGTTTCATGTCTTAGGCCATCAATGTGTACTTACATTTACGAAGTCATTAAATCCTGTGTAATTTGGACTTCTCTGTGCATGCTCTTTGAGGTGGACCCCATAGACCTCCATTATATGACTGACAGATATCGAACGGTTTGACCTAAAAATATCAAAATTGAAAATACTGTGGAAACAAAGACACCTACGTCTTGGATGCCCTTGAAGTAAGCTAAAACATACCAAAAATTTATTTTAAAGTGAACTATCCCTTTAAGGGTTTTGTTTTTGGTAATTTGTGTAGGCTATGTAAGTTATGTCTGTTTATGCCCGTACATGTGTCATACATTTTCGTGTTGTGTGAGAGAGAAGTGCTTGGCTAATATCACAAAACTCAAAAGCATACTGTTTATTGTAGTGTTTTGCACCTTGTATTGTAGCAAATATAAAGGTTCTACTTGTAAAACACAAAATGTGGTGTCTCCATGTTTCACAATAAACACTTGTAGCAGTATCTTAATATTTTGCAGTGCAGAAAAGCACAGTGAAATGAAAGACAAACCCTTATATTTGTGAAAGTAACTAGGATAGGATTGAGGGTTTTTGGTCACAATAATATTTGTATTTGGTCTCATAATACAAGTACAATCTAAAAGCATATCAAAATATTAATTTAAATGTGTGTGCACATGCTTTAGGTGTGTTGAAGTAATGACTTATGTGCATAATATTTCATATCAATTAACTTGTGGTTGATTGTTCTTGAACATAGACTGAATGACTTTAGTGTCAAACTATGCATGCAAGTTGCAACAACAGAGTTTTGAATCATTTATGATAATGCATTTGTAATGAATCATTTACAAATCCTTCAAACAAGATCGTTCTTACCAGGAAGTGTAACAAATATATATAAAAAAACAACTCCCTGTCTCCTTTTCCAGTTGTGTGTGAAAAAAAAACCTGAAAAGGTTGGCAGAAGAAAACCTGTTTTCAGAAATAGTTATTGTGCATTTGTGTTTTTCCACAGTATGTGTTTGAGGCTGAAGCCAGATTCCAACACTCTGCGGCCCTCCACAGGCAGAAGAGAGAATGGATTGTCCCTCCCCAAATCTTAGAAGAGAATATTGATTACACCAAGAGAGATTTCATTGCAAAAGTGAGTGAGCCTTTGCCTGCTGTCATTTGCTTGCGTAAACATGACTGTATAATCGATGTACAAGCAAAGAAAATGCTCCATTTGTTAACATTATGTGCTAACAATGAAGAATACCTCTAAAAAAAATATGAATCTTAGTTAATGTTATCAGCAATTACTAAAACATTATTTAATCAAAATAATGAGTACTAACACTGTAAAAAGTTGGAGTAGGATTTACTTGAAAAAGCTTGCTAAACTATCTCACTCAGAAAAGGCTAGTAAAAGGTTGATTAATATCGATTTCCTTTGCCTTTGTATTACATTTCACAAAAACAATAATCTTGAATTTTATTAGTCATTTATAGTATGTGCTTAACTTAGATCATCTAAGTAATTTATATTACATCATGTCAAATGTTAAACAACATGTGAATGCAAACACCTCAATACTTGGTAGACAATACACAATGACGGTAACATTTGATGGGTCGTTTTGTGTTTGAATACGTCATTTTGAGCAAATAATTTACTTGAAATGTCACAAAATGGCAATTTACTAATACTGACAACAAAAATCAATGATATAACCAGTGTAAATACAGCTGGAAACCAGTGAAAAATGAGCCTCATTAATTATTCAAGGTCCAGTGCATGATGGGAAGCCCAGTATCAGAAAAGTAATTTTTACTTAATTTTATTGAGTTGATTTTTACACTTTCATTTCTACTCGCTTGAATTAAGTACTGATCTGGAATTTACTTAGTTTTTTTTTATTCTTGCCTGAACAAACTTTTTCAAGTAAATTACATTGTTTTTTTTTTCACTAGTATTTACTTCACCAAAAAATCATTTTTTACAGTGCACTTTACAATAAGGTTTCATTTGTTAACATTAGTTAATTAATTAGTTAATGAAAAATACTTCTAAAACCTTTATGAATCTTAATTCCAACATTTAATACATTATAAAATTGTAAAGTTATGTTAATATTATTTAATGGCCCTGAGCTAACATGAACAAATAATGTACAGTTGTATTTTTATTGAACTAACGTGAACAAAGATGAATAAAAAACTGTAAAAAAGTGAAAGCTCGTTGTAATTAAATGTTTGTTAATGCATTAACTAGTGTTAACTAATGAAACCTTACTGTATTATCTAATGTACCTGAGCTAACTAACAATGAATAATCGTTTTTTTTTTTTTTTTTACTTGTAACTAACGTCAAATGTTTTGCTCATTGTTACGTTAATGTATTTACAACTAATGGGATCTTATTGTAAAGTACCACCAAGAAATAAGTCATAAGGCACCAGCTTTTTCACCAATTGTTTACCAAGTGAAAAATATGATATGTTCTCATCTATATGCAAATTCTGAGAATTTGAGAAAATTTTAAATAATGAGAATTTTAAATTCATGCTATGCATAAAAATTACACAGAGAATTACTATTTTAGCAGCTTATAAAATGGATGTCTGCCAGTTTCATTATTTGTGAGATGAAATGTCCAAATGATAAGGAATTACATCACAAATATAAGAAATGACTATTATGTGAGAAATAAAGCCAGGATTCTAACAATAAAGTGATATACATTGCAACAATATTTTACGCATTTGATATTTTGCAATGTCTAATTTCAATGTGTCAGTGCACTGTGGCCTTGGTTGTTGTTTTTTTTTAAAGATGTATTTCTAATTTATTTAGATTCGCTCAACAAGGAAGACCCCCAAATAAAAAATTTGAGGTACTCACTAAAGGGCGTCGGTGCAGACAAGGATCCGTTCAATTTATTTGTGGTGAATCCTGAAACAGGATTTGTAAGAGTAACGGGAATCTCAACAGAGAGTCCATTGCGCAATACAATGTAAGTAAAATGATCATGATGCCAATGTTGACTGATGATGATAAATACCTATTCTTATTGATAAGAGTTACATGTCCTCACTTCCATAGCTTACAGGGGTTGCTACGTTCATGAATGGCACAATTGCAGAGAATGACATTGGGCTACAGGATAAGAGTGAAGGATCAGAATGATAATCCTCCTGTTTTTGGTCCGATGACTGCAGGGGACTGTATACGAACTCAGTGCATTAGGTATGTGGCCTGCAGTTTTTTCAGCTTGAAAAAAATGTGAATTTATTTATACAATAAACACAACAATGATTATGATCAGGGTTTGAAATTAATATCCACCGTGGTTCGGTAATGCATATCCACACACTAGCCAATTGGGCGGGTTAGGGTTAATTACAGTATGTTATAATCTTTGCATGACATCGCCCAAAGGATCCTCAAAATGATGACCAAAACAATGTTTTTACGGTAACACTCGCCATCTATCGAGATGTCCATGGTACGGTGTTTCCTGACTTTTCTACAGACTTTTTCTAACCTGTTCTCATTATTGCCGCATGTGGAAAGTAGCGCCCTAGCGTCTTTATAGCTATACGTGCTGGTAAACTCAAGGCAATAAAAGAAGTCAAAGAGAGTTCTGTCTTCTGTGTTTGTTTTTAATAGTTTTATCCGTGAACAGTGATTGACTGTCATAACGCTAGAAGCAATACAATGATTTAGAATCCGATTTTAATTATAAATACGATATATTCAAATCTGGGACATTTTATTTTGACTAATAGAAGAATTAATTGAATTAATCTCAAACACTGGTTATAATAATTATCAAACTCTGAAAGTGGGTCAATAACTCTATTTATTTGAAATGTAACTTACTCATGAAGGGATTTTCGTTTCTTCAATGCTTGTTAATATTAGGTTTATTCAGGTTGTAAAATGTCATGTGGTGCCACTTCCCAACAAAAGTAATGATATTTATAAAATAATATTTGTTAAACTATATAGTTATATATATTTTTTTTCATGAAAAAAGTTTTAAAAAACATTTATATTATATATTTCCCTTTTCAAAATACATTTTGTAATTTTTTTCATTGATGTTTTGACTACAGTTTTTTCATAAAACCTTATGAAACCTAAATGAATGCAAAGAGCACATTTCTAAGAATCGCATGCTTTAATCTAAAAGATATCTCCTTTTTAATGATCTTGGAAACAGAGACAGCAGTGATGAAGATCAATTGCTTTGATGCTGATGAGCCAGGAAACCTAAACTCTCAAATCAAGTATGAAATCATTGAGCAGCAACCAGATGGGGAGAGAATGTTCAGAGTTGACGATGATGGGACAGTCGGAGTTATCAATCCTAATCTGGATTCGAGAGGTGAGTGGTCACAATAACTGTATTGAAGGTGTATGATATCCAACATGTCACATGATGTAACACACAGACTCCATGTATTTGCACTGCCACTTCTTCATTGACAGCCGTTATGAGTTTTGTCAGTGCCAGATAGGGTGACCACCTATTATCAATTATCATATTACTAATTGATAATTAGAAATGACTAATTATCATATTAAGAAAACGTGCATGCATTCTTTTGCCTATTTTAAAGGATTAGTTCACTTTTGAAAAACTTTTGCTGATAATTTACTCACCCCCATGTCATCCAAGATATCCATGTCTTTCTTTCTTCAGTTGAAAAGAAATTAAGTTTTTTGATGAAAACATTCCAGGATTTTTCTCCATATAATGGACTTCCATGGGAACCAGACGGTCCAAGCTCCAAAAGATCGTTAATAACAGTTTCAGATCCAGCTTCAAATGTCTTTAAACGACACCAGACGATGAATAAGGGTCTTATCATGCGAAACGATGGGTTATTTCAAAACTTATTCCAAAAATGTAACTTTTCTAAGGACAAATGGTAGCCTAGCTCTTTTCTGGAGGCGCGTTTGTAACGTGCACGTAATACGTAATTACGTTCAAAAGGTCACGGCAGACGTAGCCGGAAGTACAGAATCAAAATCATCCGAAATCGTTATTTTACATTTTAATTTCTTTTTTTTTTTTTGTAAACGGCGTTTGAGTTAGTTTGCACGTTCAACCTATGTGTTCAACTTACTGACTCTGTACTTCCAGCTACGTCGCCCGTGACCTTTTGAACGTAATTACGTATTACGTGACGTTACAAACGCGCCTCCAGAATAGAGCTAGGCTACCATTTGTCCTTAGAAAAGTTACATTTTTGGAATAAGTTTTGAAATAACCCATCGTTTCGCATGATAAGACCCTTATTCATCGTCTGGTGTCGTTTAAAGACATTTGAAGCAGCATCTGAAACTGTTATTAACGATCTTTTGGAGCTTGGACCGTCTGGTTCCCATGGAAGTCCATTATATGGAGAAAAATCCTGGAATGTTTTCATCAAAAACCTTAATTTCTTTTCGAACTGAGGAAAGAAAGACATGGACATCTTGGATGACATGGGGTGAGTAAATTATCAGCAAAAGTTTTTTCCAAAAGTGAACTAATCCTTTAAGAAAGCATTTTATTTATTATTTTTGCAGCATAGTTTTTTTTATCTATATTTAACAGCGCTTGAGTACAAATACAACAGATGTTTTTTGTATCTTATCCAATGGTTGAAAAGAAAGGAGTAAACACAGCCACTAGTAGGTTGTGACTAACCTGGCCCTAGCCAGATGAATTTCGCTCCGCCTTGCTCCACTCATCCATCTGGAACCGATCCATTGAAATGGCGTTTCAGAAGGCTGGGCCTTATCAAAAATCCTTGCATATGATTGGATAAGCCACTTGTCTGTCATCTTTATCGACGTGCTATTTCAACCACTCACACCGAAGCCAACCCGTGACGCTGATGAGAGCGACGCAGGAAAAAACAAAACAGAACAGCCGACATCTTGGATATAGCAGCAGTGCAATCAGCGCAATGTCGGTAAATGATCAATGCCGCTGTCCTGGGCAACATTGTGCACAGCAAACTTATTTTTAACAAAGAAGCCAACCAAAAAAGTATAGACGATTAACGACTTACAGAACTCGGTTTAACATTGTTACAAGTTCAGGTAAGATCATGTCAAGATCGATGCGTTCGCTTGATCGGTAGACTCGAAGATGCTCTGGCAAATTTTAGAGGATGGCAAAAACAATCATCAGAAACATCAGTGAGTGCAAAGGCGCCTGTCGCACATAAACGGAACAGGGAAAATTGCGTCGAAATTGCGTCCCCAACCCCGAACACCCACTGCTCCCCCAGCTACTAAATTGTCGAGGCCAACAACTGAGAACAGAGCTCGACAAAGTGTCACTGAGGTAAGTACAAATCGTGAAACCGCCATTGTTGTCTGAATGCAAAACAGTCTCACGGTCGCTTCTCCACTACGTCACATCTATGAAACTCCCACCCTGCGTCTTGATTGGCTAAACCATAAAGTTGGTTGGAGAAATCACTCTCAATGGAAGAGGTTCCAGATGGATGTGAGTGAAGCTAGCGCAGAGCTCAGCGGAACGACATTCATCTGGCTCAGGGCCAGGTTAGGTTGTGACGGCTGCCAATCAAAATGTGGACCGGTGATTTGTTCCAAAAATATGAACGTTTTGGTTTTTAGTATATTCTTAATATATACACTACCGGTCAAAAGTTTAAGGTCGGTAAGATTTTTTATGTTTTTAAAAGAAGTCTCTTCTGCTCACCAAGGCTGCAATTTTTTTATAAAAATACATAAAAAACAGTAATATTGTGAAATATTATGACAATTTAAAATAACTTTGTAAATGTTAATATATATTAAAATGTAATTTATTCCTCTGAAAAAAAGCAGAATTTTCAGCATCATTACTCCAGTCTTCAGTGTCACATGAATCCTTTCACAAATCACTCTAATATGATGATTTTATGCTCCAAAAACATGTATGACTATTATCCATGTTGAAAACAGTTTTTTTTACATTTTTATTTCAGGATTCTTTGATGAATAGAAAGTTCAAAAGAACAGCTTTTATCTGAAATGGAAAGCTTTTGTTACATTAAACACTACCCTTTAAAAAGTTTGGGGTCAGTAAGAATTTGTATTTAATTTTTGGGAGAAATAAATAAGAAATTAATACTTCTATTCATCAAGGATGAGTTACATTGATCAAAAGTTACAGTAAAGACATTTATAATGTTAGAAAAGATTCTAATTAAATCTAATTTTAGTGTTGGTAACATGTCCCACACAAACTTATAATCGTCCCACATTTGGTTTGTTTGATGGTTGTCACCCTAGTGCCAGATGTTCCACCCCACGTGGCCTGCTATTGTTCCTGTTTTTAAATGATGAATGCAGGAACAAAAACAACAAAGACTGGTTTTGTTGTGCAGTATTGTAAATGATTCCACCTGTTTATTTACATACTTTCTCTTTCTTCAGACTATTGATCAGTATGTCCTGCTTATCAAAGCATCTGATCTGAATGGTGGCGCAGGCGGCAATGCTGCCACAGGGACAGTCACCATCAAGATCAACGACGTCAACGATAATGTGCCTACATTGGAGGGCCCAGTAAGAAAATATCTAGATTTTTTTTTAACTTTGTTAACATCCTCAAGGTTTAAGTATATTGTTGTAGTGCTTGCAACTTGCAACGTTTTTTTTTTTCACTCTTCATAGTTTGAGGGCAGTATCGAGGAAAATACACAGAACGTGGAGGTGATGAGATTCAAAGCAAAAGACCTGGATCTCGAGAACACAGACAACTGGACAGCCAATTGCTTTATTGCATCAGGCAATGAGGCTGGATACTTCAGCATTAAAATGGACCCAAAGACCAATGAAGCAATCCTGATGCTTGACAAGGTGTGCAATGTTCCTCTTTCTAGTAGGGTTGTCTGGATACCAAAATGTCAGTATTCATAGCAATGTTGGTCAAAAATTTCTCAATGCCAATTTCAATACCACATTAAAACTGAATATTAACAAATTGAAACAACAAAATTCAGGAATTTTTCAAGCAAAAAAGTAACTATATTAAGTCATTATTCAAGTAAACAGTAAATATATAGGCCAGTTTCACTATTTGTTTAATTGATAATATTGACATAACAGACATCAGGCTGCATTTACACTGCAAGACCCAATACACAGATACAAAATGTTGACATACACTATGATTAACCTTTTGGGTCAGTATGATTTTTTTTTTTTTTAAGTCTCATCAGGGCTGCATTTAAAAATACATAAAAAATGAAATATTATTACAAATTAAAATAATTGTTTTAAATCATCCTAATATGCTAATTTACTGCTCAAGAAACATTTCTTATTATTACCGATGTTGAAAACAGTTGTGGTGATTAATATTTATGCATTTTTTCAATCGTATTTTTTCATTATTATTTAATGAAAGAAAGTTCAAAAGAGCAGCATTTATTTAAAATATTAATCTTTTGTAACATTTATAAATGTTACTTTTGATCAATTATGCGTGTGTCCTTGCTGAATAAAAGCATAAACTTCTTTCAAAATATATAACTGATCCCAGACTTTTGAATAGTAGTGTACTCCGGGGTTTTTTTCCCCCAAAAGGATTATATAACCATTCACATAACATATGAATGTAGAAACATAATCTACTGTTTACATGAATACATTGCAAAGATGAACATTTTGCACAAGATTCAAAAATAGCCAGACATTGAGTCAGCACTTGGTATTATCAATACAGAAGAAATACTTGTATTGTTAACTTGCTTTAAAAGTACTGGTACTTTCAACATTGCTAATTATTTAGCACTTAATTCTAGCAGGCTTGCATTCTTGCATGCTAACTCGTACACGCTAGCATTGGACAGTTCTAAAGCATATTATACTCTCCGCCCTTTGCCTGAAGAAAGAATATTATGTCCATTTTCCCTGCAGGCTGTTGATTATGAGGACGTCAAAGACCTGAACCTTGGCATCGGTGTAGTCAACAAAGCTCCATTCTACTCCACTCTAACTGGAACACAACAAGGAGTAAATGTTCAGGTTGGGGGCAACGGTGCAGGAGGAGGAGGAGGTGGTGGAGGTGGAGGAGGTGGTGGAGGAGGTGGAGGTGGTGGCAACTGGGCCAGTTTTGGTGGCAGTGGAGGTGGAGGTGCAGGCAGCAGTTCAGGCGGTTCGCCTCTACAACGTGAAGGTAAACGTGAAAAACCAACCGGAAGGACCCAAGTTTGTTCCCCAAACAAAAGCCATCCCCATATCAGAAGGCAAGACTTTTGACAGCAATGAGATCATCGCGAAGTACCCGGCTATTGATTCAGACACAGGAAAGGAAGCTACCAACGTAAAGTACGTCTACATCAAAACAGTTTTATCAAAAATGAAGAGAAAACTGCATTTAAGTCAATGATAAATGAGCCTGAACAATGTTCACTTTTCCTATAGGTATATTAAGGCATCTGACCCAGATAACTGGCTGAGAATCGATGAGAAAACAGGGGCCATAAGCCTGAACAAGGCTCCTGACCGACGAGTCCAAGTATCTAGTTAACGGCACCTACTACGCCACTGTTTACAGCATAACTCAAGGCAAGTTCCAGGGAAAAGAGACCACTTTAAAATCGTTGTTGTTTTATAAGGATGTGGATTTGCCAGCTGTTCTTATGTTTTAGTATTTTTTCAACAAAAGTATTTTTGAACTATTGCCAGATGTTGCAAAAATATATGAAAGTATACTTGAAAAACTTATTGACAAATCACACTTGTGATTTGTTAATCACAGTGTGGCATAGTGTTTAAAGGGATAGTTCACTTTGAAATTAATTTTTGATATGTTTTAGCTTACCTCAAGGGCGTCCAAGATGTAGATGTCTTTGTTTCCACAGTATTTTCAATTTTGACATTTTTCGGTCAAACCGTTGTTGTCTGTCAGTCATATAATGGACGTTTAGGGGATCCACCCTGGGTCCACCTCAGAAGAGCATGCACAGAGAAGTCAAAATTAAACATGATTGAATGACTCGTAAGTGTAACTACACATTGATGGCCTAAGACACGAAACGAGTGGTTTGTGTGAGAAACCAAACAGTATTTAAATCGTTTTTACCTTGTGCTACCACAGAGTTGTCAGAACTGATCGACGGCACGGGCGCTTCGGTCTGCGCATGCGCTGGACGTGATCGCTTGTGCGCCTACGTCACTCTTTGTTTATTCAGAGATTTCGGAAGTTTTACCTTTCACTAAACATTTAGATCTATAGGAAATCGTAATGGAAGACGATTTCGAGTATATGTAAATGTTTAGTAAAAGGTAAAACTTCCAAAATCTCCGTGTAAATGTTGAGTGACATCACACGCAAGCGATCACTTCCGGTGTAACATTGAACTGATTCAGTTCGGTTCAGTTGGACATTGCACAACTGATTCATATCACATGAACGTGAATGTGATTACGTGAGGTAAAACGATATAAATACTGTTTGTTTTCTCACACAAACCGCTCGTTTTGTGTTTAGGCCATCAATGTGTACTTACATTTACGAGTCATTAAATCATGTTTCATTTTGACTTCTCTGTGCATGCTCTTTGAGGTGGACCCTCATACCCTGCATTATATGACTGACAGACAAGAACGGTTTAACTGAAAAATGTCAAAATTGAAAATACTGTGGAAACAAAGACATCTTGAGAAGCCCTTGAGGTAAGCTAAAACATATCAAAAAATAATTTCAAAGTGAACTATCCCTTTAACACAATGACCACATGATATTGCAGATTCATAACATGTCCAGAAGATGGCGGCATCTCTACATTTATCAACAATAGTTACTGAGACAGTGAAGTTTGGAAGTACTCTAACCATCTGCAAGTTATATTGTAAAATACCAATTAACACTACTTATATTTCATTAAATATAGCAATTTATTCTCTTTTTTTGTTGCTTTTTTATTTATTTCCGTCCTTTGTCCTAAAAACAGACATCAGTTCTTTCGAAAACATATTTAATTTTATTATTATTTATCATAGATTTATAATGTTTATCTAAAATTGCGGATATAAAATATAATTGTTTTTAAAATATGTATTTTTCTGTCTCTTATAGACTTGCCTTCTAAGACGGCAACGGGCACCGATTGCCATCCAGGTACAGGATTTTAATGACCACTGCCCTACTTTGAAAAGCAAAGTCCAGACACTTTGCACTGACAAGGACGCGGTCTTAGTCACTGCAGTGGATGAGGATGCACCACCCAATGGAGCTCCATTCACCTTCAATGTTGTCCCAGGAGGAACTAAGGGGAAATGGTCAATCGAGCATTTAAATGGTACATCTATCTGTCTGTCTGTCTGTCTGTCTGTCTGTCTGTCTGTCTGTCTGTCTGTCTGTCTGTCTGTCTGTCTGTCTGTCTGTCTGTCTGTCTGTCTGTCTGTCTGTCTGTCTATCTGTCTATCTGTCGTCACTGGGGAGTGTTTGTCTAATTTATTATTTATTTTTATATTCAACTATTTCTAACAAATATTCTAAACTGTTTTTAGGTATTTTCTGTTTTAAGAAGTTGAACATACTATTACTAAAGGAGTAGTTCTCTTTAAAATGAAAGTTAGCCCATCAGCTAGATTTACTCATCCTTAAGCCATCTTGATGTATATTACTTTCTTTTTTCATATGAATACAATCAGAGTTATATTAATAAACACCCTGACGCTTCCGAGCTTTAAAATGGCAATGAAATTTCAACTACTTCTTCTCCTCATCAGATACCACTGCCATCTTCAGGACCCAGGAAAAGCTGTGGCCGGGGGAACATGAACTGACGGTGGAGGTTAAGGACCAGCAGGGGGTGGGATGTCCAGAACCTCAGAAAATAGTGGTGGAAGTGTGTACCTGTACAACCCAGGGGGTTGTGACCGAACTGGAACGGGAACGGTTAAGAAGGGGTCAAAATTTGGAGCTGCGGAATCGGCCTGCTCTTCCTTGGATTGCTTTCATTACTGCGTAAGTATCTCAAGTTTACTGAGAGATTATGATTTATAGTTATTATGGTGCTGAAATAAATGCTGTATTTCTCCTCTGTTACAGTCCTACTACTGTCGCTGTTATGTAATTGTGGAGCTGATAGGATGAAAAGTTTTACAGACATGCCCTATGACACTAAAGAGCATCTCATCTCTTACCATACTGAGGGCCAGGGAGAGGACAGGGTAAGAAATTTGATTTAAAGGGATAGTTCACCTAAAAATGAAAATTAAGTCATTAACTACTCGCCCCCATGCTGTACCAACCCCGTAAGACCTTCAGACAGTTCATCTTCAAACGGAGATATTTTTGATTAAATTTGAGAGCAGGATCACTGCTACATAGGCTGCCTAAGGGATTGAAACTTGATGGCCCAGAAAGTCAATGATGCCTGAAATGAGAGCTCAAGATATTTCCACGACGTATGCGCGAGAACTGAACAAGAAGTAGTAGAAAATTAACATGAGTTCTCACGCATGCGTTGTGGAAATCTCTTGAACTCCCGTCACAGGCCCAGAAGGAAAAAAAGGAGTAGTCAAATAAAGTCGTTATTTTTTTATTTTTTCGCACAAAAAGTATTCTCGTCACTTGATAAACTTTAAGTTGAGCCACTGTTGTCACATGGAATTTTTAAACATTTTCTTCGATGACTTTCTTGGGCCGTCAAGTTTCAATCCCTTAGGAGCCTATGGAGGAGTGATCCACCTCTCAAATTTAATAAAAAATATCTTCATTTGTGTTCCGAGGATGAATAAAGGTCTTACGGGGTTGGTACAGTACGGGGGTGAGTAGTTAATGACTTAATTTTCATTTTTGGGTGATCTAACCCTTTAAGAAACAGGTGTGATATGTTATCAGGTTTGAGATTTTATTTTTGTCATAAAGCTAAATAAATCAAACAATTTTGTCTCTGACAGGATGTCCCTGATATTAATGGTGCGATGATGATTAGTGGTTTTTCCAAAAATGTGGGTGGAATGCGATTTCAAGGTGGGCAAGCAACAACAGGACATTACATGGATTCCAATTCCATGGCTGGTGTTCATGGCTACAATGAAATGAATATGGACTACGTAGACTCGATGAGGAGAAATGAGAACGTTTTTAATAGTGAAATGGCTGGCGATTTTGATGGAATGGCTGTGTCAGAAATGTTCCTGGATGAATACTATGCACAGGTAATATATACCTACAGTATAATGTTTATACTATCTATCTATCTATCTATCTATCTATCTATCTATCTATCTATCTATCTATCTATCTATCTATCTATCTATCTATCTATCTATCATCTATCTATCTATCTATCTATCTATATCTATCTATCTATCTATCTATACTATCTATCTATCTATCATTATCTATCTATCTATCTATCTATCTATCTATCTATCTATCTATCTATCTATCTATCTATCTATCTATCTATCTATCTATCTATCTATCTATCTATCTATCTATCTAGATTACATATATGTATTGCTCTGTGTTACAGAAAAGCAGAGGAATGGAGGATGGATTTGCTAAGAATGAACCCATGGTGTATGGTTATGAGGGCAAGGGCTCCCCTGTTGGCTCTGTCGGCTGCTGCAGCATTCTCGAAGAAAACAATGACCTAGAGTTTCTGAATGACCTGGGGCCAAAGTTCACCACACTTCGCTGAAATATGCGGAGGTAGGAAGACTGAGGTCTCCACTCATCTTCCTCCCCCGCCAAAACCCGTCGTGAAATCGCACCGAGGTGGCGTCTTCATCAACCAATGTTATAAATACAGGGAATATAGCCACTAACCGAGATCTATCTACAAATTCAATGAATATAACTTCCAACATGGCTGCGACATCATCTTCTCGTGTGGAGAACGTCCTTGTTACAGACAACCGGCCCACAGTGATTACGAGTGTCCAGCCGGCTCCAACGTACCTGATGCAACCGCAGCAGATGTACTACATGGTCGAGCCGCAGCCCAGCACGGTACTGGTCGCTGAAAGGCCCAACATAGGAGTCGGACAGAACATGTACGTGCTGAACAGTGGCCCGGTAGCCGAGGGGGTTGTAGTCCAGGGCACCAACACAGCGGCGAATACCCTGAATCGTGGTGAGAGAATGGTGCTTGTGGACAGGGGTGGTCCTGCTCAGGCTGTCAACACCGGAATGCTGCACACAAGTAATCTCTCTGGATCACAATTGATTTTGGTGGATGGGGGAGCCTCAAGCGGTCAAGTCCTTCAGGGGACACTTCAGAGAGGGCTTGCTGGATCTCAGGGCCTGCTGGTCATGGAAGGACAAGGGGGCCACGTGATTCAGGGGTCGCTCAAAAAAGGGGTTTCCACTCATGGTGGATCTCAAAATGTCTATTATATGGAGAATAAAGGGGGATCAGGTATGGCCCAAGGGGGTCATCAAACGGGCATGGCGTCCGACAACAGAGTCCTTTATTGGTAATGCTGGATTTGGTGGGTCATCTGTCCAGATTAACCAAAATCCATTCGTCACATAAAGTTGTTGTCCAGGAGAGAAAGGTTACGACAACAAAAAGTATCAAGTAACAACACAACGCAACACTCACGCAGTACGTGTACAGTTGAGAAAATGTTTTAGGGTTTAGAAAGCCGAAAAGCAAATTTATCTCATGCATGCCAATCATTAGAGTATCATGTTGTCGACAAGTTAGGTCATGGAGAACATGCTAATTAATGCTTGAAAAACTGGTTTTAATGCCCTTGAGTTTACTTCTCTTTATTTGAGGTGCATAACACAATTTCTTTTTTTTCCCTCTTCTTTTATTTGCATATTTGTAATATGTTTTTGCACGTATGACTTTAGTGTGTGTGTTCTGTAAAGACTATTATTTGCCGATACTATGCAGTTCTGGTTGCCCCGAGGCCATTACAGTGCAGTTTATGCAAATCAGCTCAAAGCTATTTTAGGAATAAGCAGGCGTTCAGGAACCACCTATTAAATTCAGAAATCAGCCAAGACAAAAGGGCATATGTTTTTTGTTTTTTAGTATCCTGAAATGTTCAGTACTGTAAAAGACAATTATAAATCACTTTTGGCATCAGGTGAACTACAATGTATGTTTTGGGAAGATGTTTATAGGATAGATCAGAATGTTTTTGAGATGGTGCTCACTGCTGGACATGAAATCCAGGGGAGGATTTCAATTTGCATTTTTACAATATTGTTCATTCCTCTTTTTATTCACTTGTAAATGAACAATAAGTCTGATTAGCAAGTTCTGTTTAAAAGCTTGTGGTTTTCATTTGCAGTGCATTTAAATACCAAAACACACATTCCGAAGCAATAATGCATGTGGTGTATGAAATTAATATTATGTTCAAGTCTTATATTTGTAAAAACATTTGTATTTAGCTATACAATAACTGAAGCACATTTCCTTTGAGCAGTAGCAGTAATTAAATGCTAAAAAAAGAAAATAAAAATATATATTAGATATACATATATTTTATATATATTATAGTTGCGGTGCTGGGCTTTTTCTATTGACAGCTCTAGTTTGGTACCCAAAAATGGGCAGTGGGTTACAACTTTTCCCAGAAACGGATTCATACCTGCACGGTGGGAAAATATGGAACTGGTTTCTACAGTGAAACATTTTTCAGGGGTCAGTAAAATATATTGTAAAGCAGCATAAGGCTGTTTAGAACTTTTTTTAAATGGTCATTTTTATAAATGTTTGAAATGTTTGACTATGTAAAAGACAACCAAAATACAATAAACTGTCATTTTTATGTCACCCAGTTTATGTTATATCTGTCCGTGGGCAAATGTCAACCAAAACATTCATGTTGAAAAACTGAACTGCACAGGTTTGATCTCAGTGAATTTAAGTGGCCAGTTTTGGTTTCAATTGGTGAGAACAACATATGGACACAGAGACAACTACTTGAAATATCCATGTTTTCCGAACAAGCGTTTGGGTGATAAATATGGGTGCTGGTTTTGGGAAGTGCTAAAACAAGAACTAAAACAAATCATATCAAATAATAAGACTGTGCTACAAATAATCCTTATCTGTCAGTTTGACAGAATGAGTGAAAAAAAGTTATCCATCAGAGGAATAAGGAATCACATGGTATTTTAATGTGACATTGATATCAAAGAATATCTGAGGCAAGTCCACTGCGCTTGTTCAGAATATTCTCTTTTTCTTTGTATTCCTATGAAAAAATATTAAAAACATAACAAATACGACTCTCTTGTGGTCTGCTCTTCCAAGCCATTGGAAGACTTAAGCAGTAGAAAAAAGCACAAATGTCAGGGCATGTCAAAACTTCTTCAGGGCCCCTAAATACCCTCCCAGAGGGTTAAAGGGTTAGTTCACCTAAAAATTAAGTCATTAATTGCTCACCCTCATGCTGTATCAACCCCGTAAGACCTTCATTCATCTTCAGAACACAAATGAAGATATTTTCGATTCAATTTGAGAGGTGGATCACTGCTACATAGGCTGCCTAAGGGATTGAAACTTGATGGCCCAGAAAGTCAGGCCTGAGACGAGAGTTCTCCACGACACATGCGCGAGAATTGCGTTCTTATTCTACTACGTCTTGCGAATTAAGAGTAAGTAGAATTAAGTCGTTATTTTTGTTTAATTTACGCACAAAAAGTATTCTCGTCACTTGATAAACTTATAGTTGAGCCACTGTAGTCACATAGAATATTTTAACATTTTCTTCGATGACTTTCTGGGCCGTCAGAGTTTCAATCCCTTAGGAGCCTATGAAGGAGTGATCCACCTCTCAAATGTAATAAAAAATGTCTTCATTTGTGTTCCGAAGATGAACGAAGGTCTTACGGGGTTGTTAAAGCATGGGGGTGTGTAATTAATGACTTAATTTTAATTTTTTGGTGAACTAACCCTTTAATGAACCATATCCAGATTTTTGTAGGTTATTTATTGCCCATTTCCCATTAATTTCCATGGCGGTCACTTTTGACCCCCAAAGACCATAAGTGTGAGTTGTTTTTGTACAACCAGTTGGTCTCTTCAAATGATGCCCTCAATGTTTTTGTTGTCCATGTACCCTAAGTTTTGTACTCTAATGGTTGTTCATAGACAAGGCAGAGAGAGAATCCAATTGCATGCACACTTTAATGAAAATAAATCCACAGGCAAAAACAGGAACATCCATGAAGTCATGATCCAAGACAAGAACAAAATTACCACAAAACAACAACTAGCAAAGACCAATTAAAAGGCACAAGATTAAATACACAAAGAAATCAATGATAATTAAAGACAGGTGTAACTAACGACAGTAACTATAACTAGTGATGTGACGTTCGGCACCGAGGCGTCGAAGCTTGCTTGTATAAAAAAAAAAAAACGAAACATCTCACGTGAAGCACTGTACCGGAGCTTGATTCGTTTTGCCATAACCATGTGATCAGTGACGTCCGAAGCTTCGTTTGACACACAACCATGTGACTGCTTCATATTCTGATTTAAAAATAGCACAAGCTTCGAGTATCATGCGCATCGATAGTGAATTGAGACCGACTGAGATTCACAGTTCACAAGCACTTTCACTACCCAGCACTTCACTATTCCACAATAGTTTTATTTTATTTTGATTATGCCTATATGAGCCTTGCCTATGAACTCATAGGTTTAGGACTACGGCTAAAGTTTTAAGGCAGCATTTGTTGAACAGAGTTAATTTGTCCTATGTATTAATTATTTCATAAATTAATTCATAGACTAATTTTGTTCATATACTGTGTAAAAATCAACTGAAACACTGATGATTTTTATAATTGATTTGTGGGTTTCATAGCACAAAGTGATTTATTACATAAAACAATACAAAAAATGGGAAAGGTAGCTTTTCCACCTTTTAACCATAAGATGTCGTTAGTGTGCACCGTGTTGAAAAGCTTCGAGTAATGAACCAATTTACGATACACTTGAGGGGAAAGCCTCAGTGCTTCATAAAGCTTCATTTTACCATCACTAACTATAACAACTAATAGACAACAACAACAAGGAGAGATAGAAAGAAAACAGGAAGAGAACAACGAGAACAGACAACACTTCAACATAAAAGTCCATTGAATACAATAAACAGCACCGAGATCATGACCCGTATGAAGCTATGATAAAAAAAAAAAAGTCAATTTTGTGACTGGCGGCCTTCATGATTTTAGCAAGTTGGGTAATGTGGTTGAAAAACAACTGACTTTAACGAGTAAATAAATGTTTAAATAAAAATTCAATAAATGGTGGCTGGTAAATTCATTAGGAACTGATACTTAAAGCAAACAGGTTTGAACTGATGTGAGTAATACAAGCGAATCAAATCAAAGACAGACAACAGTTTTAATTGCTTTTTCCATGGTAAAAAATAAATGATATAAGGTGTGTTTCTTCTTCAGAATGCATGTGGTGCATTCATTGACATTACGCACTGTTAGGACACCAACATTAAAATTAAAAAACACCCTGCAGCTATTGTGAATTACAAAAACCTTTTATGTGGTAAACCCCTCCTGCTTCCTTAGAACTGGACTGATTGCCATGTTACAATGTGGTTTTTAACAATAAATGTTTTACTTTCGGTTTTATTTATTGATTTCATACATATATTTAATTCAAACTTTCAAAACAACACAATTTTTAAAGAACAAATCCACACGTTTCTTCTGATTAGTAAAAATAGAAAAATACTTCATGTCTTTAAAGGGCTTTATGCTGTTCTTTCTTTCCCTTTAGGCGGAACAAGTTTCCTGTCTATCATAATTATCATGTCATTCCTCTCAACCAACACAGGGTGAAAAAGAAATGCGATGAGGCTATACGTTTGGGGCGGGCCAATGGTTTGAGCCTTATATTTTGTGTCGCAAAAGAACAGTGCACATCCAGTTTGAAAAGCTATACTGACGACACTTCTTGACAGATTTCTTTTAGTTCTAGAAGATGCTCCATCACTTTTTGCTGGCTCCCACATTGCTGCTGCTTCTCACAGCGCAGGTATGTAACAAGAGATGGATGTAACCATTAAAAGATGTTGTTTTTTTGTTTTGTTTTACAACTGACCAATTGAGTATGTTGTAAAAAAAATTGTCAAATATGACGTGTGGGATATCTTGCAGTGAAAATAATTGTTTTAATCAGTATTTTTGGTAACACTTTATTTGTTAGACATTATATGTACTAACTATAGTAACAACAATAAATTATGCATATTACATACAACTAACACTAAACCAAACCTTAACCTGACCCTATAGTAAGTGCATGTTGTTAATTTATATTATTCAGTACATAAATTACATTGTAACTAATATATAATTAACACCATTAAAAGTGTATTTTTGTCTTGTTTTCCAAAAAACAAAAACAAAAAAAAATACATTTACCTGAGAATAAATAGGCACTGTTAATATTAAACAGACAAAAAACAGAAATGCTGCTGTTAAAAACTAAAAAACATGAACTGTGGCAACAGATTACAAGCAATATTGTTAATTAAATTTAACAAATTAGAATTGAGTAATAATTAATCAAATTAATTCCTTAAAAGTTAACCATATAAAATGAGTAAAACTTACAACAACAACCAAAAGTTGTAGTAAGTCACCATTATGGTGATCGGTGTTTGTTTTAGGTTTGTTTTAAAATTATGTTGAATCACCTTCAGTGATTCTGCTTGTTAACATCAGGTGTCTTCAATGTTGGCAATATAAAATAAAGAGTTCTTAATTAATCTTTGACGTCTATCTGTTAGTGAGATATGTTTGTTATTTTTTTTGTTGTAAACTTTACTCATTTTAAATGGTTAACTTTTAAGGAATAATTTGATTAATAATTACTTAATTCTAATTTGTTAAATGTATTGCTTGTAATCTGTTGCCGCAATTCTATAGATTAGATAAAGCATATTCATTTTTACAGATTTTATTTAAGTTACATTTAGTGATTTTGTGGCCTTTAGTATCACATAGGCTACATTATCATCCATATATTTTACAGTAACAAACTGATTTTAATACCTCAAAAAGGTTGGTAACATAATATAAGAATTGTAAAATGTTTCACTCCAAAATCGGTAGAGTGAGCAAGTAACGTATTGAATTAAGCATGAAATTTTCAAAACTGAAATTGTATACGTGTAAAACATACAGTAATCTTTGTTTTATTTACAACTTCAAAAAAATATTTGTTTTACAGTGCATATACGGATACCAAAATGCTATTCCATAATGACTGTAACATCAATGTTTATGATTATGATTTTTATGAGTAAACCTATGCCAATGAAGTACGAAAAACAAAAAAATAATTCAAGCACAGCTGCAAGTCGCAATATCTTAATAGAAAAAGTTATAATAATAGAATAATAATAGAAAATATATGTTGTTTGAAGGATGTTTAAATATTTTTACTGTAAACAAGATAAAAGTGCTGATTAAGAAAGTCATACTATTTTTTAATTTATTTATTTTTTCTTTCATTTGGAAGTCTGAAATAAAAGAGACCTCGCATACAAAATATTAATAAGACATTGAACATTCACTTGTAACTGTGTAGCTAGCATACAGAAGAGGTGAACCATCTCATATTTTACTTGGAAACAAAAAGTTGCATTACATAAAAAACCCCTGCAAAAATCAGCAAAAACCAGGCCATAATTAAAAAATAAATAAGTAAAATGAATAAATAAAATGGTATTTTATGAAGTGCTATGGAGCAAATACTTTAGTGTTAAGGTTATGTGTTGTAACCTAAATGTTATGAGTTAATGTTTTCTTTTTTCTTTCTTTTAACAGATCCTGAGCACTGGAGATTGCTGGAAAGTTCCACAGAAGCAGCGTCATAAAAGGGAATGGCTTGTACCTAGCAAAAAGATTATAGAAAATGTGGACTACAGCAATGAGCCCTTCGTCAGCAGGGTAATAGAAACACCTTATACAGCAACTCTCCACTCCTTGCACATTCTGCATATTACAATGCCGGCTTCGATAATAATATTTCGGATTAGCCAACTAATGCTGGTTGAATTTACTTTAAAACCTTTTTTGGTTACACTTTATTTTGACAATGTCCACTTTAGACATTGTACTAATTACAACTCCAACCCGATCACACCAAATGCGTCTTTATAGCATGCATGTGTATTGTCGTGTAATATATACGCTAAAGTGAGTTTTTACGTGCATATGATACGCATTGGTTGGTTAGGTTAAGTTTAGGTGTGGGGTGGGTGCGTGTGTATTAGACGCTTGCTAGAATTAGTGGTGTGGGGTGCGTGTGTATTATACGCAAATGAACTGCGTATCAATTGCACGACAAAAACTGCATCTCATATGCACGTAAAAACTCATTTTCGCATATATATTACACGATAATACACATGCGTGTTATAAAGACGCATTTACATGAGAACAGGCTGACAACTCGTATGACAAATGACTGTCTGAGCCGAATTATGTTTTTAACTTATTACAGTTCATAGAACAAAAAAAAAATTTAATAAATTACAAAAGAAATGAAAGAAATTATTGTTTGATCATTATTTCTTACAGCATGGTGAACGCTGTCAAGTTTGTTTATCAAGTTTGTGCACTAAAGTTTTTTGAAAATTGAACTTTTACCATTAAACTTTAGATAATGCCATGTGTTGCATTTTTTTTGGAATTTAGCATTTTTGTAATGGGGTACATTTTTTAACATCACTTTATTAAATTAAGACACATTTTGGTTATTAAAATCAGTTAAGGGATCGTTCACTTTGAAATACATTTTGGTATGTATAGCTTACCTCAAGGGCATCCAAGATGTATAGGTGTCTTTCTTTCCACAGTATTTTAAATTTTGATATTTTTAGGTCAAACCGTTCTTGTCTGTCAGTCATATAATGCAGGTATATGGAGCCCACCTCAAAGAGCATGCAAAGTCCATGATTTATTTAATGACTCATACATTGATGGCCTTAGACATGAAACGAGTGGTTTGTGTGAGAAAATTAACAGTATTTCTATCGTTTTTACCTCTTGTTGTAACCACAGCCACGTCTAGCTGTCAACCCTCTCGTTTTTTTCCGGGTTTGTCACGTATTTTAGCTGTTTTCCCGCTGTGTTCCCATTGTAGTATTTTCCCGTAAAATATTCCGTATTTTTACGCTCTGATTGAGCCGCGCAGAAAACGAGTGCATACTAGAAATAGAACCAATGCCTATTTTTCACGCGACTTGGAAGCGTTTTTAGGTGAAATAAATAAATAAAAAATAGGAAACAATGTTTATATGTCATTTTGTACACAAATGCATATTAATAAATTACATTTTGATGTATGAAAGTCTAGGTTTTGACATAAATTCAGGACAGGCTACAATAACAACATAGTGTGTCTTCTGAGTGACGGTCCACCATCAGGCTAAATGTATAGACTCTTTAAAGCTACACAAAATGTATAAATGTTATTGAAATAGACAGCCCACTTCCCTATTTTTCGGATTTTGGAAGATAAGTTGAAATTGTTGTCGTAAAAGGCAAAGAGCACACCGCTAATCCAAATGTAGATTTTATTTTCTTTAAATGACACACTGTCTCTTTCTTTCTCACACATATGTTGGCTAGTTATAATTTTAGTGACGATTAGTGATTTATTTTTAAAGTTTTTGGGTAAGAATCGTGTATGAAAAAAAAAAAAAAAATATATATATATATATATATATATATATATATATATATATATATATATATATATATATATATATATATATATATATATATATATATATATATATATTTAGGGGTGGATTTTCAATGTTCAATGTTGAAAGCTAGTGATCTGAGGGCGCAGGTGCTTCGGTCTGCGCAAGCACCGGAAGTGATCTCTTTCGCGGTTGCAGAAAAAATTCAACGTTGTCTGTTGATATATCGAAATCATAATTCATAATTAAATTGGACTTCTCTGTGCGTGCTCTTGAGGTGGGAACCATAGACCTGCATTATATGACTGACAGACAAGAATGTTTTGACCTAAAAATATCAAAATTGAAACTTACATCTTGGATGCCCTTGAGGTATTGAATTGTGATTTTTAAACTTTACAGGTTTTAGGACCATTTACACTATTTTAACCTGACAGTATTCTAACCTGCATTATTGCAATATGATCTTTCTTCAGATGAGATCAGACTTGGACGAGCAAATGCCGCTGCGCTACACTTTAAGGGGCCCAGGAGCTGACCAGCCCCCTGTTGGTCATTTCATAGTAGACGAGTTCAAAGGGTTTGTTCGCATCATAAAGCCTCTGGATCGTGAGGAGAGAGAAAACTACACAGTGAGGATAATGAACACACAAAATTTACGATACTAAGTGTATATATATATATATATATATATATATATATATATATATATATATATATATATATATATATATATATATTATATTATATATATATATATATAGAGAGAGAGAGAGAGAGAGAGAGAGAGCACAGCCATGTGTTATGCTGTTGACCAGGACTATAGCTGTCACAAGGGCTATATTTCCTGTAACTTTCAAGGTTAAGTTAAAACTTGATAAAAAAATAAAATAAAATAAAAAAAACGGATTTGTGAGGAATGTTGTTTTCATATATCTAGCTCAAAACTCTCTTTAAATACTAAATGGTAAAATTACAATATCATCACATTTTTGCTTTAGTTACTAAAGTTGCTCTTGATTTCTGATCAATTCCAGACAGCCAATAATTTTTTGTTGTAGTTGTTTTTTTTATATAAGTCATATTGTCATAGAAGCCTTGTTTTATTTTTATCTTGTAGCTTATTGGCACTGCATGGTTCTTTAACAACACCATAGCTGAAGATAATATTAAAGTAAACATCGCCGTGGAGGATCAGAATGATAACCCACCAGTTTTCAACAAGCCAGAACGAAGCAAGGTTTATGAGGGGTGTGCAGTTGGTGAGCCTACCACTGCATTGACATTGTCAACCATTATCTGATTTTCTGCAATTAGGGATGACCAATCCTTCACCTTAAATATATATGTTTATATTTGTGTCCTTTCCAGGAACCTTTGTAACGCAAGTTGTGGCAAAAGATGCAGATAAGGCAAACACTCTCCACAGTAAGATAGCATACACCTTAATCAAACAAGAGCCAAATGATGGCCAGCTTTTCTTTGCTGTGAATAAAGACAATGGAACAATCTCTGTGAACAACCCATCACTTGACAGAGAGGTATTTGCTTCCAGTTATACTGGTACTTATGTGCGATTATGAGTTATTTTCGTTTGTCAAAGAGTCAAGATGGATTAATTTTCCATTCTGTTAAACAGGAACACACCTCTTATGTTCTTACGGTGCAAGCTGCTGACATGTATGGAGGTGCTCAAGGAAATTCTGCAACAGCTTCTTTAACTATTCGACATCCTGGATGTTAATGACAATATTCCCACTTTGGAGAAAGATGAGGTGACTATATGCATTTACTAATATAAATAGTCAGGAGATCACAATTCTGACATTAAATACTGTTGTTTTCTTCATACCCTTCTGAAAAAAGAAGTGCACTTAAATGCATTGATTGTGCACTTGTAGTGTAGCCTATTCAAACCTTTATAGTATATTTAAAACAAACTGTACATGGAGATAAAATATTAATAAAATAATCTGCCACTTAAGTGTATTTAAATCATTCGGCACTAACTATATTTCAAAGACAATTCATAGTTCAAAGTGACACCTTTGTGCACTTGCACCAGAAGGGCAAAATCAGGTTCCCTTTCGTAAGGGAACTCCTGACGTCTCATCGGAAGAGTTTCCAAGGAACTGGGAACACATTCAGGGAGAACCAACTGCCTTCGAGTGAATAAAAACGAGCCAATGAATATTGGCATGCGGTATTTGCATTCCGCGCCACGCCTACCAATGCGGGTATAAAGTGGAAGCGAACACGCACATTTTGCTTTTAGCTTCAGAGCCTACCGGTTGCATTTGGAGGTCTAGATGTGCGCCTTTGCCTGTTCCCCGATCTCAGTTACTCTTCTGGTGACCAGCGGTGGAGGGCTATTTTTGGTTAATAGCATTGGTGATTAGATTATTACAGTGAGCGTTCTCTGACAAGACCACCTCCTTGGAACCCTCACTCCTCTAGCGCATCGCAAACATACTGAGACTTTGTTCGTGGGTGGTTTATGCTCTCTTACGAGAGCATGACCACGTCGGCAAGTTGTTCGCTTGCCTTTCTCGAAGGGTTCAGCTCTCAGCGTGGCGTGTGCCATCAAGGTATGGCCATGTTCACTGTTTTGGATGCCTGGCAGCTTTTGGGTGGACTCTTCTTTTTGGTGGTCCTTCTCATGAGGGGCCAGCTATTTCATTGAGGGCTCCAGGGGAGGGCAGATGTCGATTGCTGCATCGGCAAGAGGGCGGTTACTCTCTGGAAATATGACGCTCTATGACGGAGTTCCCACTGTAATGCTGTGTGTGCTCATGCTGAATCAGGTTCAGACTTGACAGCCACACTTCCTGGGCTACTCTGGTGGCACAGTGCAACGCATAATCGTCTTGCCCCACCCCTGTGCCTGCCTGGATGCGTGTTAAAACTTTTGGCAGTATGGAAGCATGTTGATGCAGTGGAAGGCCAAACATGCCCAAATCTGAAAAAAGTTTTCCCTCTCACACTACCCTTAGTGGTGGGGTGGCTTTGCTAATAGTGGACCACCTGTTCCCCACTAAAGTCTGTGTGAAGCCAAAACACGCAGTAAGCAAGGGTAGTTCGGTGTCAGGGTTGAGCTATGCAAGTTATAGCACTGGCCCTCGGTCAGACCGATGTCCACTCTTGTGGCCCAGGAGCGACACCTATGGCTCAACCTTGTAGATGTGGGGGAGTCGGACAAGAAACTGCTCCTGAACTCCTCCCATATCCCAGGGTGGCCTCCTTGGTGAGGCGGTGGAGAGCCGTGTCCAACAGGTCTCTGACGTTCAAAAGCAGTCGAAGGTGATCAAGTATTCCATGCCCCAGAGACGGGCTGTGGCTGCCTCGTCTCCGCCATCTAAGCAGCAGGATGTCGACCGCAGGTGGACATGGTCATGTGGTGGCTGCTCTTTGGGAGGGTGCCTTTGCATCCCTAACTGCATTCCCCTGGAGGAGGGCCAGGTGGAGAATTTTCCTTCTGTTACTGTTCCACCACTGGCCCCCTGGTAGGCGGTGCCCACTTGAAGAGCAGTTTCCACTTCCTCTGGGTCACTCACGGTCGAGACTGGCAGTCCAGGTCGACACTCAATTGCCTCGCCGCTCCCAGTCTCCTCCGTCCAAGAGGGCCAGAATGACAGTATGTGCCACCACATTGCCTCGCCGCTTTCATTCCCCTCGCCCCACCGCTCAGATGCCAGTGACGCCGCTCCGGCCTCATCGCTCTCGTTTCCCCTCCGACCTTCGCCTTGGGACAGTCAGCAGCTGAACGCCCCAGAGAAAGATGGGCCTTCCCTGCTGCTTGCCCCCAGTGGAAGCAGGTAAGTGTTGCACCACACACCCAGACCCCTCCTTCGTCTGCAGCAATGCTTCTGGAAGCGTGTCCCTGCCTTCCACCACGCTGCCCCTCCACGGGTTCGCCGGTTGTCCGAGTGGGCTGCGTTGGTACGGTTTCTTGAAGCCTGGCTAGTGCTTCCGAAGGCCGTCCAGGTGGCTCATTCGCACAATTAGGCTCGGCTATCCAATTCGTGGCAGAGCCAGCATGTTCCGGATGAAAGTCACCTCACACGGTCACCAAACCTTCATTCCTTGGTCGGACCCTGCCTTTCTACGGGCCGGAGTGCCCCTAGTCCAGGTGTCCCAGGCATGCTGTGGTCTCCAGGGATGCCTCTGCCATCGGATAAGGGGCATGCAGTTTCAGGTCTGTGGACAGGGCCTCAACTGCATTGGCACAACTGCTGCAAGAGTTGCAAGCAGTGCATTAGCCTTGTGCCGCCTCAAGGGGCTGCTTCGGCTCACCGGAAGTGCTAAAATGCTAGCTCACTTCTGCATTTTGGCCTACAAAATGATGTCATGACTCGGCACACTATTGCTTGCCAGTTTTTTTTGTTTTTGTTTTTCAGGTTTTACCAACTCAGCAAGCAATTTTGCATCTAAAAGACGTCTAATAGCCATCAAAACATAACCAAGACATCTAGGCTAAAACCAAGGCTAAATTTGGGCTGTCAGTGAAAATCAAATAGATGTCTAACCATAGCCCAAGAATAGACTAGTCATCAATTAGACAACTATTGAACAACTACATATGTGCGTCTAATAGACAATCCATATGGGTCTAGGCTAAAACAAGGCTGAATTTGGGCTGTCAGTGAAAATCTTATAGATGTCTAACCAGAGCCCAAGAATACGTCTATTAAACGACTACATATACATATAATAGACAACAAAATGATGGCTAGGATTCTTTTCACTCAAATATAACAGGTTCTCACATAAATGTCAAATTAAATATAATGGTTTTATCAATAAAAAGAACATTAACAACTTACAAAAAGTTCAAAGCATAAAAATGACCAAATAAATTATTTAAAATACAATATAAATTGATAAATAAATAAATAAAAAATATGGCATCTCCCAAATAAGAAAAAAATTGCACAAGAAAAGCATTGTTGACTGTTTAAAGGGTTAGTTCACCCAAAAATGATGTTATTAATGACTCGCCCTGCCCGTAAGACATCCGTTCATCTATGGAACACAGTTTATGATATTTTAGATTTAGTGTGAGAGTTTTCTGTACCTCCATTGAAAATTTGTGTATGGTATACTGTCCTTGTCCAGAAAGGAAATACAGACATCATCAAAGTAGTCCATGTGACTTCAGTGGGTTAGTTAGAATGTTTTGAAGCATCAAAAATACATTTGGTCTAAAAATAACAAAAAAAGAGTTACCGAGAGTTACCGCAAGCAAGCAGGGAGGAGCTGCAAACGGAGACGTGAAGTAGACATTCTGATGCCTGTAGTGACGAGGGGCCTGTAGTCACATTTTCATTCAATACTTTACTGTCACAGTCATGTGGCTCTGCGTTGCATCAAGACGGACACAATTTCTAGTTTCAAGTCAGCCGCCGATTGGTCAGCACAGAGCTGCATGAAGTTGAACACACCGATTACAGTAACGTTAGGCCTACACTTGCATGTGAAATACTGATACCTGCTAAAATGTCACAATTCAAACACCACATGATAACAAATAAATGTAGCTAAAACATGAGCTCATGTCAAAACGAAAACAGATACTTACAAGACAAAGGTAACAATGTATTTTACTTGTTCTCTTCAACCAACAGCTGAATGCAATACTCGGGCTTGTTTAAATGGACACTTCACCCATTTCCATTAAGCTTTGTATCTTTAGAAAACCAGTCATATTTTTGAATGGTCATGGTTTATTCTATTATTTTCCCCTGAGGTGGGAGAAATAAGTGTTTAAGTGTTTTACTTCCTGCTTATTATGATGTAAAAATGGTCATTTTGCATCATACAGTAAAAAGCAGGAAGTTTCATTTCATTGAAAAGTGTAAAGACTACAAACTTAGCTCCTCATTATTCAAGGGCGTGGGACCCACTCACCCTATAGGCCTATTACAGATCAATGGGTGGAACTTCACTTGCAGAAACTGAAATCATCTGAATATCCGTCATCTTGATTTTTGGAAGCTAAGCTAACAAGCGCTGTGGAGATAGGAAGTATGACAATGACAGAAAAAACTAAACATGATATGGAAGAAGAGGATTTTGAAAGTCTGCTGCTCAAATTCGATGTTCGTGGCTATCTTTACGAGCCGCAATATAGTGAAGAGCAGCTGAGGCTGATGGAGGAGCAGGAGGCGGCTGCCTGTCCCGGTCGGGAAGCCCGGACTAAGAAATAAACTTAGTGTAGTCCGTCATCAGTTCGCCAGAGAGATTTGTCATTCAACGGAAGTGGCAGTGCGCATAGATCAATGATTCGGAAGTACTATGTATAAGTGACAGCTACAAACAAACGTGCTACCTTGTTTTATTTTAACGTTTGGACCTTAATCCCGGGGAACCACTTTAATCCACTTCTTCCTTAAACTCAATTCAGTCAGGAATCCATGAAAACTTAAGTTGTTGGTTAGATTTACAAAGTGGAAAGGAGCAGTCACATCTAGCCTTCGTTTCAGCCATTGTTGAACTGCGTCGGAAGTGGACATGCACAAAGTTGACAAATCCCGCCCATGAAACCCGGAAGCATGATAATCCCCCATAATAAAAGTGTTATGAAAGCCACAATTATATTTTACAATTTTTTTAGATCATTATGATATGAAAATAGCATTTCCTTACTAAAAGCGCTCATCTTTGACAAAGTCCTTCATTGATTTGAATTATAATATTAGTCTATATAATATAATAATAGTCTATAATAGTATATAATTTATAATAGTCTTGTTAGAGAGCATAAGCTAATAGAGTAGAATAATATTTCTTACTGTGCAAGCAGTTCAAAATTTTCAGTTTGAAAATGTATAATACAGCATAAAAATACAAATGATTGGCTATATAAAATTATCAATTATAAAAAGTATCCAGGAGTAGTTCTATATCAATAATGCAAATAGCTCAGATGTGCATTAAAACCTAAAGAGAACACACACGTAAACACACACACAAAACAGTACAGGAGCATGTATTGGTCCATGCACAATTGAGGTTAAACTGTCAACAGTGCTTTTTGCAATGACCAACTTTCCCGCAGAAACAGAGTTTTATATTTTATTATCTTAAGTTGTTGATGTTCCATTTTTTTTTTATAATTTTATATTGTATTTTTAATATTTTACTTATTCATTTTTATGTTTTGATATATTTTTTTTCTTTTCTAAATAAAAGCTTTATATTTAATTTGTTTGGATGGATTGTCATCTATGAGAACATGTTATATTTGAGTGAAAAAAATCCTTTAGCCATCATTTTGATGTGTCTACGGTTTTTACTATGCAGGAAAAATGTTGTAAGACAATTATATTAAAACACCAAATTCAGCATACACACTATCAATGATGCATTCAATGCACAGGCAAGCAGATTAACCCAGATTAAACGCTATGCGCAGTTTCTCGTAAAGGTTTAAAGGATATATATATATATATTCTATTCTAAAATGTACTCCTTTTTCTCAAAGGTATTCCTCTTAGGCTTTTCATTATTAACTTTAGTATAAGAACATGACTATTAATAGATGGTAATGTGTGAACTGGTTTTTTTTTCTGTTTTTTAGTTTTCCGCAAGTATTGATGAGAATGTGGCACCCATTGAGGTTTTAAGGATCCAGGCACTGGACGACGATGAAGAAAGGACAGACAATTGGTTGGCCATTTTTGAAATAGTCTCTGGAAACGAGGATGGACGTTTCTCTATTGAAACTGATCCGAGGACAAATATGGGTATTTTGTACATGAACAAGGTCAGTGCTTATTTTTGTACACAGTTCTAAGAAGTTCATGTGACAGAACCAAGGAGATCAAGGCTAAAATGTAGTAAGGGTGTGCTGTTGGAGTGTGATATACACATCCCTTGTTATTTACATATCTATTTATTACATGGGCCAAAATGAGTAACCAAATACATTTTTTTTTCCGGTAGCACTTAATTTAATGGTCCTGTTCCCCATATAGGCTAGATCCTATGTACTTATTAAAGTAAATACAATAACTGGCTAATAACAAGGTACTAACCCTGAACCTACCCCTAAACCTAAACTTAAACTATGCACAACTTAGCCAATACTTTTTTAGGTAAGAACACTGTAAGTACATGTAAGTGCATGTACTGTAAAATAAAGTGCAACCCTTTTTCTCTCCTTTAGCCTGCAGACTTTGAGTCAGCATCTGATATGAACCTGAACCTAGCTGTTGCAAACAAAGCTTATCCAGGAGCACCGCTAGGAAGTGGATCAGGAGCCAGTGGTCAATCTGGAGCGTCTGGAGCCAGTGGTCAATCTGGAGCTTCTGGAGCCAGTGGTCAATCTGGAGCTTCTGGAGCCAGTGGTCAATCTGGAGCTTCTGGAGCCAGTGGTCAATCTGGGAGCATTTGGAGGCAGTGGTCAACCTGTGTTTTTTGGAATTAAACCGGGCTCCAGTACGTCCAAACAAAAGCAATACTTAGTGAAGATTGGTGTGAAAAACAAACCAGAACCCCCAAAGTTCCGTCCAAAGGTCAAGCCTATATCTGTATCTGAAAACACAGAAGGTTCTATTTCAGAAGTAATTGACATCTACCCTGCTGTAGAAGAGGGCACAGGGAAACCAGCAGAAAAATGTCAAGTGAGTTTCTTCAAGAATTTCTTGTTAAAATAAAACAAATGAAAATGTTACAATTTTCAACAAAATTATCTGGTTAAATATGCAGGACAGTGACTGTCCTACACCTCTTGGGGCCCTAAGCAAAACTTTGAGAATGGAACACAATAATGTCATTGGCTAGCGATAGCCTGAGACGTCACTGCTGGTGCTATCATGGGTATAAAGGGTGAACAAAATAATTCAAAAATAATTAAAATAATTAAAAATAATTCTGCTTAATAATATTCCACTGAGGCTGACATAGTCGTGTTTGTTGGATAAAAAGTAAGTCAGAGGAAAGCACAGTGCCTGTCCTACACTTCTTGGGGCCCTGAAGCAAAACTTTGATCCAAATTCAATACACAATAATGAGTGTGTGAACTAAATGAAATGAAATAGCGCAAATCAAAATGCTGTGTTGCTGTTGCCTCTCCGTGTGTGTCTCTAAAATCCGAGCTTGGTAAGAGTAAATCAACTAAAATACTAATCATACACAACGTTGTACTAAATTATATGTATATTTAAATTATTTAAAACTTGTACGGTATGCACAAATTAATTGAGTAAGCACAGCAATATCCCCAGTAGACAGATACAGATACGAGTAGTTTTGAGGCTGTCACAGATAAAGATTTGAGGCTGAAACACAGGGAATGCATGCTCTAACAGCTTAGACTCCGTAGAACCAGCTGCCGGAGTCACTATTCCCATTCTATAGGTATGCACCAGAGGCTGTAGATTACATTATTCCATACGGCCATAGCCCAAGCTGAACGCACACTTACAAGGGAAGTCCCGGCTTGCATTCTTCCTGTCTTCCTTGAAGAGCCGAGTAGAGCTCTAGCTCAAGGACTTGGTATTAAATATTATACCTAAAGGGAATATGTCCAATGGTTAATAGAATATAAATTCTGGCCTGTCACTTCAGGGGTATGTAAAGTATCCAATCTACCCCTAATACACCGACAGGGAGGCTAACTTTGCTAACTCAGCAGTGAAGGCCTACCACCCATTTGCACACAACACCTCCCTATAAGGAGGCCTTTAATGAGAAGGAATTTGTTGCAGGCAATAACCTTTCACACTGGATTCTATAGACGGGGATCGGGAGTAGATAGTCTACATAGCAACCCTCTGAGTGAAGGGAAGAATTCTAGCTAAACCATTAACTGCTGGTGTGCAGATGCTTTAACATGAAGTCCATCTAGAATGAGGGGAGGCCTGAACTACACATCTCTCTGTCCACAAACAATTCCTTGGTTCAACCAAAGTTTTGTCCTGCGCGACGATTCAGTCGACCAAAAAAAAGACGATGTTTTGACTGAACATTTTTGAGCAATTTTCATAGAGCATTTATAAAACAACAACAAAAAAACATCAAAAATATATAAAACTATAATAATAATACAATTCTTTGCAAATTAAGTGATTTTTTTTTAACTGCAAAGTGAGGAGCACTGTCCTGACAGTCACAATCGCGCACCTAATCACACCACACGCTACAAAAAAATATAACCGCTCTGCCACATAATGAAAAGTCCAAACAAAAGCTCTCGTTTATACAGAGGCCGTATATTCTTTACTTTCAAAGCTATGGGTTAACTTTCGTTCAGCCAATCTAGGCGTTTTAAAACAAACACACAAAAAAACAAATAGCCTAAAAACAATCCTAATAATAACAGGCTGTGTAGGACCCCATTTAGGTTTATTTTCATTCTGTTACATTATTTAGGCTATTTTCAAATGCGTAAAGTGTACAAATAAAAACAAAAACATATCAAGAAAACACAATCTATTTAGTCAGCATGATAAAGCCGTTAAAAGGGACTGCTCACGTCTTTTGCGCGCTCAAGTTCGTTTTCAAATGTAGGCGCGCGCATGATGGAAACGCGGTCACGGTGCGACGCACTTTTTTTTCCAAGTGCGTCCACGCCACATCAGAGATAGAAACATATAGTGGATAAAAACATAAAAACCAAAACAAGTAGCGTTCTAATTGAATGAATACAGTGATATCCCTTACTGAGCACGCAGCAGCAGCGCAGCCAGCCCACAGGTGCGGACCGAGTGTGTGCGCTAAACTGTGGCTCTGTTAAAATATAGCCTAAATTAAAGCATTTAAAGTTGGGGATAAAACATAGGCTAATTATATTTAGAATACAGTAATATATAACTGCTTATAACGGAATAAATATCAAGGAGTAAATCATTGAAAATGTCTTTCTATTGGTAAAAAAAAAAATGCAACTGGTCGACCAATAAGAATGTCAGTCGACCAAGACGGCATCGAACCGATTAGTCAACTAAACGACTAAAGTTGACAGCCCTACTACACTCTACCCTAAAGCTAGCTTTTTTCTGTCAGATTCACCTGAAGGTGCCTTACAACAAGGACATTACTTTCTGAAATGTTTTGCTTTCACAAAAATATTTTGATTACTGATTTATACTGACACAAACTGCACTGTAAAAATGAATATGACTGAATATGTTAAATCTAATCAATAAAATTGAGCCAACAGATTACAATCAATATTATTAATTAAATTCAACAAATTGAAGAATTGAGTAATAACTAGGGCCCGAGCACTTATGTTGAGAGGACCTTATTGTTTTTACTCAATTGTAATTTTGTTTAATTTAATTAATAATATTGATTGTAATCTGTTGCCTCAATTTTATTGATTAGATTTAACATATTCAGTTGTATTCATTTTTACAGTGAATTAGATTTTGAGGCATTTCTAACAGAGCACAGTTGACTCAGAGTTGGGCAAAGATAGAGCAAAATGTATTTTAAAATAAAATACCTTAATTTTAAGTGAATCAAAATAAACTATAAAAATAGCACCCACACCATGTATCAAAATAAACTACTGAATTTTTGTATTTTAAAAATACTAAAAAAATACTTTTATAAGGGAGCATGAAATTTATTTGCATAACTTCCATCAATTGGCCTATTTCATCTGTCCCTTCACCATTACACTGACTCAGTTGATTAAGTAAACAATGTTTGATAGCAACAGCTTTCCTCTGCCTCTGCAACCAGTTGACAGATCAAATATTCACATATCACTGTGATCTCCCTGATGATACCCAACCATTTAATGTTTAACAGTTTGTGAATGACACAGAATTGTATCCTTATTTAGTTAGGGCCTAGTTTGCATCACCAACACTGACTCAATGACAAACAAGTCATTCATAAGACGACCACTGATGGCACATGTATTCAAAGCAACTAGTTTCTAGCTAATTAATCATTTGATTGTTAATTATAAATAATACTATACTATACGTCAGGCAGTCATTCACACTTTATTATTATTTTACTTTATTATACTTAACACAAGCTGAAAGTAGCAAGCTAACGTTAACTTTGGGGCTGCTGCTCGGTAGCTTTCAAAGAACGAATGAACACCAAAACTTAAAATGAACTGTTAAAAATAATAGCATTTTTTGTCCAAAACTGATGGAAAGCTAGCAGTCAACATGTTTCATATATTGACCACCTTTCTTCAATATGGATCTATTTTCTGTTCTGATCTCAAAAGGTCTACTACTGAGTATAGGCACCAATCAGAGGCCACATTTTTATGATGTCATCATGTAGACTTCTTACAAAGTATTATGCAGTATTTTAAAACCACAAAAATACAAAACACTCAAGGATTTTGATATAAAATATGAGGTCATTTTCATCAATCCTATCAAATACTAACCTGGCCGTAGCCAGATGAAGTATCGCTCCGCCTAGCTCCACTCATCCATCTGGAACCGAATCCATTAAAATGGCGTTTCAGAAGGCTGGGCCTTATCAAAAATTCTTGCATACGATTGGATAAGCCACTTGTCTGTCATCTTGTTCGACGTGCTATTTCAACCACTCACACCGAAGCCAACCCGCTAACGCTGATGGGAGCGACGCAGGAAAAAACAAAACAGAATAGCCATCAATCAGCGCAAATGTCGGTAAACGATCAATGCCGTCTGTGCCATGAAAATGTGCAGATAAAAGGCAACATTATGCACAGCAAACTTATTTTTAACAAAGAAGCCAACCAAAAAAAGTATACACGAACGACTCTACATAACTCGGTTTAACATTGTTACAAGTTCAGGTAAGATCATGTTCGGATATGCAGTCGGTGCTTCCGCTTTATCGGACAGACTTCAAAATGCCGTTCTCTGGTGTTCTTTTAATGAAACAATGTTATGTAAATTGGACAACACGGATGAAATAGCAGCATCAATAGTTAACGCTTGCTTCCTCAATGCGAGCCGCCAATGTTGTCTGAATCAAAACAGTCTCACGCACGGTCGACTCTCCACTACGTCACATCTGTGATACTCCCGCCCTGCGTCCTGATTGGCTAGGCCATAAAATTGCTTGGAGAAATCACTCTCAATGGGAGAGGTTCCAGATGGATGTGAGTGGAGCTAGGCGGAGCGATATTCATCTGGCTAGGGCCAGGTTAATCAAATACTAAATACTATTTTATATTTGAAATATACACTCACCAGCCACTTTATTAGGTACCCCATGCTAGTAACGGGTTGGACACCCTTTTGCCTTCAGAACTGCCTCAATTCTTCGTGGCATAGATTCAACAAGGTGCTGGAAGCATTCCTCAGGGAGTTTGGTCCATATTGACATGATGGCATCACACAGTTGCCGCAGATTTGTCGGCTGCACATCCATGATGCGAATCTCCCATTCCACCACATCCCAAAGATGCTCTATTGGATTGAGATCTGGTGACTGTGGAGGCCATTTGAGTACAGCGAACTCATTGTCATGTTCAAGAAACCAGTCTGAGATGATTCCAGCTTTATGACATGGCGCATTATCCTGCTGAAAGTAGCCATCAGAAGTTGGGTACATTGTGGTCATTAAGGGATGGACATGGTCAGCAACAATACTCAGGTAGGCTGTGGCGTTGCAACGATGCTCAATTGGTACCAAGGGGCCCAAAGAGTGCCAAGAAAATATTCCCCACACCATGACACCACCACCACCAGCCTGAACCGTTGATACAAGGCAGGATGGATCCATGCTTTCATGTTGTAGACGCCAAATTCTGACCCTACCATCCGAATGTCGCAGCAGAAATCGAGACTCATCAGACCAGGCAACGTCTTTCCAATCTTCTATTGTCCAATTTCGATGAGCTTGTGCAAATTGTAGCCTCAGTTTCCTGTTCTTAGCTGAAAGGAGTGGCACCCGGTGTGGTCTTCTGCTGCTGTAGCCCATCTGCCTCAAAGTTCGACGTACTGTGCGTTCAGAGATGCTCTTCTGCCCACCTTGGTTGTAACGGGTGGTTATTTGAGTCACTGTTGCCCTTTTATCAGCTCGAACCAGTCTGGCCATTCTCCTCTGACCTCTGGCATCAACAAGGCATTTCCGCCCACAGAACTGCCGCTCACTGGATGTTTTTTCTTTTTCGGACCATTCTCTGTAAACCCTAGAGATGGTTGTGCGTGAAAATCCCAGTAGATTAGCAGTTTCTGAAATACTCAGACCAGCCCTTCTGGCACCAACAATCATGCCACGTTCAAAGTCACTCAAATCACCTTTCTTCCCCATACTGATGCTCGGTTTGAACTGCAGGAGATTGTCTTGACCATGTCTACATGCCTAAATGCACTGGAGTTGCCGCCATGTGATTGGCTGCTTAGAAATTAAGTGTTAACGAGCAGTTGGACAGGTGTACCTAATAAAGTGGCCGGTGAGTGTACATACCTACATAATTCTTGGGGCATTTTCTTTTTTCTGCTCCGAACAGATAGCTTTGTTTGGAAGCCTTAGCCATTATGTCAAGAAGCATGTCATTATCTGCCACACAGCATGATGTCCAAAACAGTTATTCAATAAATGATACATTTCTACATCACTCCTTAAATTGTATCCACATGTGTTTGTTATACAAATATGTTTACATTATATAGTGATATGCTACTTAAATAATCTTTGGGAGAAAGGGCCCCCCTGAGGGTCAGTTAAGAAGCATTATTACACCTTAGTCAAAATGTGTATCCTGTAATAAACCCCAAATGTAGCAATCAGCTAATGATCCATGTTTGTTTATAGATATGCAAAGGGATATGACCCTGACAACTGGATTTCTATAAATCCAGGACACTGCTGAGATCAAACTCAACCAGTTACCAGATCGTGAGTCTCCATATGTGGTAAATGGGACCTACTATGCCAAGATCCTCTGCATTACAAATGGTTAGTAGGTACAAAACATTATGTTGGGAACCTTTACATTAGCAGTCGTATATTTGGACAAGCCTATTTTTTACTGTTAAAGACAATTTCAATTACAGTCACCACACTTCCCACTGTTTAAATTCTCTAAGCTCATGAAGTGTGTCCTGGGTGATTTGGGTGAACACTTGTGAAATATATTAAAAGAAGATTTAAGAAGGTTAATTGCAACATGTTTTGTGTGTGTGTTATACATTTTAGAGCCACACCCTCAGACGTCTACGGGGACTATAGCCTTGCAGGTGGAGGACCTGAATGATAACTGCCCCAAACTCCTTGATAATGTGCAGACTGTCTGCAGTGATTCCAGAGTAGTGCATATCACAGCAGAAGATAGTGATTCATATCCCAATGGAGACTCCACTGAAGTTCAGTTTGATAGAAGAGAAGACAAAAGGCAAATGGAAATTGCTGACAATAGATGGTAAAACCAAACAGAACTACCAACTAATCTCAGTTTTTCAATAATAATAATAATAATAATAATCTTATCAAACATATTCAGATATTCATGTAAAAATGTAATTTAATTTATAGCAACATATAAAGTAGATGATGATAATGAGTCAAAAGTAACCTCATAGTCAGGTCTCTAACTGTTTCTCACCTCTTTAGATGCAAGTGTTTCACTGCTTAGTCAAGATGACTTATGGCCTGGCTTTTACCAAGTCACCATGGAGATCAGTGACATGCAAGGACTGGCCTGCCCCGATAAGCAAGTCCTCAATTTAGAAGTTTGTACCTGCTCTAATAGCACGGTTTGCGGTCCAAAAATGGCAGCAGCAGCAGGACGCACTACATCAGCCACTTTTGGAGCGCCAGGAATTAGTTTCATGTTTCTAGGATTCCTCTGCCTCATCTGTGAGCATGGTCTACTACAATAATATCAAGATTAGTTAACTGTAAAGTTGACAGGCTATAATAGTCTGGGTCAAATTATTTGTGGTAACATTGTAAAATAGTATTTGTGTTTCTATGTCTGTATTTTTAGTGGTGCTCATGGTCGTATTAAAATGTGAATGTGGGAGTGCTGCAAGAGGTTTTACTGACATCCCATTTGAAACCAAGCAACACATCATCTCCTATAGCATAGAGGGAATAGGAGAAGACAGGGTAAAACAAATCCCTTCATGATCTCGCACAGCTCATTATTATTATCTGAAGAAACAAGTGACAGTGTAAAAAACTTTTGTATTAAGTGATAATTTCTTCTTTTTCTCTTCCAGAATTTTCTTCTGTTGAAAACCCCACCAATACTCAACAATGAATGGGGTGATAAGATAACAAAATCCCGAAAACCTTCAGGAATGGTGGAAGCTATGAACTATAAAACCCCAAAGGATGAAATTCATGTCCAGCAATCAGAGCAACTCTATAATGGTTCTAATAAGGTCGGGATGATCAAGGAGAGTGCATTTGGAGGCTTTTACTATGATACTGAAAGAGTAGATATAGGAAACTCTGCCAGTTGTCAAGGAGAGCATGAAGTGGTGTTTGATGCATTCCTAAAAGAATACTACACGCAAGTATGTTACTGTTATTATTATTATATGGAGGCCTTTTTAATACACAAAGGGGTAGTTTACCTACAAAAGTTTAATTCTTTCACTCTCATGTTGCTCCAAAATGTGTATGACTTCTTTTTCTGTGGAACACAAAAGAACATATTTTTAAGAATGTTTAAACTGTTTCTGTCTGTATAATGGTGCGTTTACACCGGACACGAATAGCACGCCAGGCACGAATGATTTCAATGTTAAGTCAATGCAAAGACGGGTTGCGCGCGTAAAAATTCCTGTGGCGCGAATGAGGCGTGGAGCGCGGCGCGGAAGACGCGAATACGCCTCATGGTGCGAATTGAGCGCCTGGCGCGTTAAGCGCGAATGATTTAGTTAGTGCCATTTGTGCATTCACGCGTTTGACGCGAATTCGCGTCTGCCGCCCGAGTTGAAAAATCTGAACTTTGGCGTGAATTCGCGCTGCGTTAACCAATCAGGAGCCTAGCTGCTTGCTCACATGGTGAAGTGGATGCTTCAATAAATTATTTTGTAATATGATTAAATGCATTGGTGGGATTATGCACAACAAAGCAAATATTTTATCACTTAAAACATTATTTCTATACACGAGACATGTTCATTTTGTATTGAATGTTATTCATTCCATATCTAGATTATATGAAATAGTATTATGATATAAAGACAATCAACATATGTTCATAAGTTCGTGTCTGGACGTGAGAAAAAAAATCACAGGACAGGTTAATAACTTTTGGAAGCTGGCTCTATTTATCATCAAAACAAAAATAAATGACAGCTAGATTAGGTGGATGAGGGCGAGGGTGATCCTCGCTCCGATGCGGGACAACAGGTCATCAAACTGGCCGCGGGACAGGCGGAAGGACCGCTGACAGCGGCCGTCATCCAGCGCTGCTCCTGTAGCGAGCAAATGGTGAAACTAGCCAAACGGTTCACCTCAAAAGAGTCCGGTGGACACAAATATACGGCGACGATGATCCCCACGCCACTGTTCTGCTCTCCAGAGTAAATACAGAGCGGTGACTCTCTCTTCAATAGCTCGGTCGACATAAAAACAATGGCCGCCAACAGATTTTGATTCTGACGCGAGTCACAAACGTACATTTCGCTTCAAACTTTTGTTTTCAAGCGTGGTAGTTTCACTCTTGACACGCGAATTAACACAAAGTGGTCAAGCGTCAACCTAGGCGTGGTAGGCGCGAATTTGACGCGCGTGATTCGCGTCCAGTGTGAACGTACAGTAATGAAAGTTAATGGAGTCAAAAAAAAAAAAAAAAAAAAAAACACTGGATCCCACTTTCATTCCACAGAAGAAAAATATTTGGAGCAACATGAAGATGATTTTCATTTTTGGGTAAACTATGCCTTTAACGCCTCATTCGATTACATTTGAAATAATACTTTCTTTCATTTCTTTTGCAGAAATATATATTTTTAGAAAAGCATGGTTCTCCAGAGGAAGGATTGAATAAGTATGATTATGAGGGTGAAGGATCTGTTGCTGGTTCTTTTGACAGCTGCAGCTTTAACGAGTCCAATGATGACCTGGAGTTCTTAAACAACCTGGGTTTAAAGTTCAACACCTTGGCTGAGGTTTGTGGATTTAAACAGACTCAATCCATGTCTCAGGCTGACTCACAGGTTATTGTAAATACTGTAGAGACAACACCAACCACAACTGCATTTACTGCAGTATCTTCCGATCACATGACTAACACTGTCCAACCCAGTCCTGTGGAGATAACCGTCAAGTCACCACTTCTCCAAACCACACCTAGTCATGGGATGGTCGTACAGGAGCCTATGTACATCATGTTCGACCAGCCAATGCAAAGCAATGTTTTGCTGCCTGAGGATGGACTTGGCCAAGGTTTTTACATAATTAATGGCACTCCAGAAGCTGACGTATTTCTGACTCAAGGTAATGGCCATGCACTTGCACATTTAGGTAGTGGACAGCAGGGCATCATTGGTGATTCTGTTTTGTGCTCTCAAATTGGACATGTGGGATCAGTTGTATCTGGAGAGAGCGGGCAGGGTAGAGTAACTCTTGTAGATGGTTCAGTCAATGGAGGTATATTAGTCGGTCAGTCTAGGTTCAAATCATCCCATGAGCCCTCAACCACTTTACCAATTGAGTACTCAAGAGTGGAGCGGGCCAGCAAATATTAACCAAAGAGTAATTGATGGCTCCTTTTCTAGTGCACAGAATGATGGACAAGGAACAGTTACAATTCTAGAGAGTCTTGTCAATGGAGGTAATGTTTTAGTAGGAGACTCTGAAACTCTAGTAAGAATGCCTCAAATTGCAAATGGTCAAGTAAACAGCCAACAATTATTTAGTTCTCCTTTCTCAAGTGCTCTGAATATTGCATCAGGAGAAGGTGTAATGAGCAGACTATTGGTTGCTGGTCCTCCTATTGCAGAGGGACATGTCAATGGAGGTAACTTATTGGTTGCAGAACCAGGCCAGTATCCTGTGTCTATGAGTGCAGGTACTACAAGCCCAGTGAGCTTGCCTTACGTTTCTACTGGACAGGTAAATAACAGTCAGCTATTAGTAAGTGGTCCCTTCTTGAGTGTTCAGAACATTGTATCAGGGGAAAGTGGACAGAGTAAACCACTGGTTAATGCTCCCTCTATTTTAGATGGTCCCATTCAGCGTTCACTTGCCATGAGTCCAGGAGCACATAGTCCTGTAGGATTGCCTCCGGTAGCAAACAGACAGTTATTCCACTCTGCAGTGTCCAGAGTTCAAGCCACAAGATCCAAAGGACATGTAGCAAATGGGCACCTGAATGTTTAGGAGTGATCATTCTCACAGTGAAATTGCTCACAGAGAAACAGAAACTATTTTAGGCATCAGATGAATTAGAAGTACTCAATATTAAAATTACAACACGTGGTTATGAGCATTTTGAGAATTATTATTATTATTATTATTATTTTATTTTTTTGCAGTGTGCTTCGAACATGATTAAAGGGCAATGATGTTAATCATTTTTTTAAAACATGCCACATTTTGATTTACAAATAGATAAGGTATTTTAGGGTTAGGGTTGATAACTTGATTAACAATAAATAATTAAATAATTTATTATGTAGCCATTTATCATGTCTGATTATGTACCATTTAAATGTATAGTATAGATTTATATTGATAAACTGGATACAAGTTTGAATCACTGGAATATGAATATTTATTTTGATTGATTTAAAATTGTTGATTATTATTAGTCACAAGTCAGTTCAGACAGGTGCATGATTTCATAGCCTAATTGTTTCTGTAAACAGAAGGTAGCAGTCAAAGTTATGTTGTATGGAAATCATACTACAGATACTATTGTATTTTGTTTCTCTTGGGATTTTTGTTGTGGAACACATCTTTGGTGAACCTACGACTGTGGTTTAATAGATGTGATGATAAACAGTGAAGTTAAGTTGTTGACAAAATTGCCATTCATTGTTTTTTTAAGCACAATGTTGTCTTGAGCATGTTAATAATGTATCTCATTTCTAAGTAGCTATAAAAAACTTCCCTTAACCATGAATTCCATACCATTACCTTGTGTTTAATGTCGCCAACATTGTAATATTCAAGTTTATTGGTGTAGCTTTTCACAATGCATATTGTTTCCTTTTATGTGTGTTTCACATTGAATATGCATTTGGAAACTGTTACCTCTATTGTTACTACTGCACCAATATAAAAGTAATTCATAAATAAATATACATGTATACATATATGGCTAGAGTTATATTTTGTGATTCACACCATCTAGTGGCATGAAACTGTATTGATGTTTTTACCACACTGGTTGGGTGTTTCCTTTTTGTTGACTTTTTGCTTGGGGCAGAGAGCATTTTGGTGAAAGGTGTAGCATGAACTTGTAGAACAGGTGAATTCTCAAACTTCTTAGAAGTATTGCCATCTGTTTTGTGCAACCGAAACCTGTTTAGACTCGTAAGCTATACATTCACAAGTTCCTTTACCCATAAAAATCTTTACGCTAATAAGGTTGAGCGCATTTGGCTTGTTGTCCGCAGTGGATGGGCTCTAGGAAGCAGCTTCAACTCTAGCTTAGATATACCCCCCAGTGGAACTACTAATGCTTGGATGATGAGCAAGATGCCTTTATTATGTTAGTGGAGTTGTGGAGGTGGAGGGATGGCAAAACAGCTGATGCCAGAGCAAGGTGAACAGCTGCGTATATGCTCTGGCAGATAATTTAAATTAGATGGTTTCACTCCTGAACTTCCCCTACATTGAAATATTCCAAGCAAAATTTCAAGCAAATGCCATATTTAAGCAAAACATTTTCCAAAAAGGGGTTTGTAATATTTCCAAATGATAAAACAATGCTCAGTACTAAAGTATTGTAACACTTGGTGATATTATATATTTTTAGATTTGTAAATGTTTGTAGTTAATGTGAGGAACTACCCTTCTGCTATGTAAACTTGAGGAGAACATAATTCATCCAGCCTTAAAAAAAATCACCTTGCTTAAAAGTCTTACAAAACTGACTATCTTGCTATGCCACGAAATTCCTTTTTTGGGAGACAATTTCATGTTTCACAACCTCATATTCAGCACTGTATCTCATAGTTACTGAATCTTTTTACAACTTAAGTCTGTTGTATTCGCTTCTTTCATACACAATGTGAATAAATGTGAAAGGTGGAGGAGAGATGGCTCCTCCACCTCAGAAAACTCTCACATTTGGGTGTGCACAAGAGAAAGTTCTGTTTCAGATGCCCCACCCAAAAAGTGATCAGTAAACCCCCCCACTTCCAACCCTCTCCTCAAATCACCTACACAAGCATAGCTCTGATCAACAGCTCAGGACTGAAAGACAAGAAGGACTGGAGAAGATATGAGAAGAAAGGACTGACCGCTAACATCTGATCTACAGTCATGTCTCCCATTTGGCTTGGACAAATATGTTTGGTCCTGCTGCTATGCAGGATTGTGGTGAGTGACACTGAACCAACAGGTGGTTTGGCATCAAATACATTGAATATGCTCAATTTTTACTCATTAAACAAATTTAATTATTACAGATAATGTACTTTTGCTGTTTGCATATGTGTATAGTATGTTAACAATACAAGTACATTATCTGTAATCAACAAACACAGTTTTTCTTCACACAAAACAAAATATTTTTTTTCAAAGCTTCTATATGAGATTATACCTTGTTAAATGGATAGATTTTGCCTGATTAGTCCTTAAAAGACAAGTCAAAGTAATGATATAATCCATAAAGTAGCATCATCATAGTAAAATGGAAAAAACTATAATAGTCAATAATAGTCGTGGCCTAATTGTCACCGTAACCACTTTCAGGATGAGGTAACTGCCACTTAGATCACAGTTAATGTAAAAAAAAAATGCCTTTGGAGAGCATAGGCTCAAGTTTAAACTTGTACTCTTTGCTACAGCAGCAGATTCTTACAATAGACAGAAAGAGAGAGGTATTGCTGTCACCTCAGGAAGTACGTGTACTAGTTCAGTTTACTGTAAAGAGGACAGATTTACAGTACACTGTGTGTGTGTGTGTATGTATATACATAGCCTATATGCATGTGTGTGTATAATGTATTTTAGTTTATTATATATATATATATATATATATATATATATATATATATATATATATATATATATATATATATATATATATATATATATATACACACACACATATATATATAGGCTGCCATGGCCAGTAACTATAATTCACAAAAGCATTTACAAGCGTGGAGAGAAAGCTAAATGCTTTCATGGAATGCACACTAGTCCATAACACATCATTATAGTCCATAATACATTGTTCACACACTTAAAAATAGCATTTGGATCTGTTTTTATTAACATTAGTTGCCAACCATAAACATTTAAAATAGTAGATAAAATTGGCATTACTTGAGATGAAATCGTCACTAAAACGTTTATAGAAAGATCTTCACTTGAGTAGTGGGATTAGAGGTAGATATTCTTTATATTTAATGACCAGACAATTTTAGTCTAGTGCAGATAAAAATAATACATTTTTTTATTTATGTAAAACTAAATAATACTGAATGTATGGTAAACAATGTAGTGCATTGGAAATGTTATGGAAGCTTGTTTCCGCCATAGAATGAAAAATATAAAAGGTAATTGCGACTTTTTATCTCACAATTCTGACTTTTCTCACAATTGCGAGTTTACTTCTCGCAATTCTGACATTATTTCTCAGAATTGCGAGATGGAAAGTCAGAATTGCGTGATATAAAGTCAGAATTGCAAGTTATAAAGTCAGAATTGGGTGATATAAAGTCGCAATTGCGAGATATATAGTCAGAATTGCGAGATATATAGTCAGAAATGCAAGATATAAAGTCAGAATTGCGAATTATAAAGTCAGAATTGGGTGATATAAAGTCGCAATTGCGAGATATATAGTCAGAATTGCAAGATATAAAGTCAGAATTGCGAGTTATAAAGTCAGAATTGCGTGATTTAAAGTCAGAATTGCGAGATATAAAGTCAGAATTGCGAGATATAAAGTCAGAATTGCTAGATATAAAGTCGCAATTGCGTGTTATAAAGTCAGAAATGCATGATATAAAGTCAGAATTGTGAGATTTAAATTATTCTGAGGGAAAAAAGTTAGTCTTTTTTCCCCTTGGAATTGGCCTGATAAGTCACAATTCTGACTTTATATCACACAATTCTGACTTTATATCACACAATTCTGACTTTATATCACGCAATTGTGACTTTATTACACGCAATTGCGACAAAAAAAAACTTTTGCTGATAATTTACTCGCCCCCATGTTATCCAAGATGTCCATGTCTTTCTCTCTTCAGTTGAAAAGAAATTAAGCTTTTTGATGAAAACATTCCAGGATTTTCTCCATATAATGGACTTCAATGAGAACCATACGGTTCAAGGTCCAAATGAGAGTTTCAGTGCAGCTTCAAAGGGCTTTAAACGATCACCAGACGATGAATAAGGGTTTTATCTAGCGAAACGATTTAAGAAATAAATAAAAAAGTTTAAGTTTTATAAGCACAAATGCTCGCCTTGCCCTGTTCTGTGATGAGCGTTCGTGACTCTCCTGTTCAAACTCGTTCCTCAAAATGAACAAATCTTTTTTTCGACTCATGACTCGAAGGGTCCTAGATAAGACCCTTATTCATCGTCTGGTGTCGTTTAAAGCCCTTTGAAGCTGCAATGAATCTCTCATTTGGACCTTGAACTGTTTGGTTCCCAATGAAGTCCATTATATGGAGAAAATCCTGGAATGTTTTCATCAAAAACCTTAATTTCTTTTCGACTGAAGAAAGAAAGACATGGATATCTTGGATGACATGGGGGTGAGTAAATTATCAGCAAAAGTTGTTTTTTTTTTTAGTGAACTACTCCTTTAATGTCGTACATTTAAAATGTTTTAGGAATCAAGAGCCAACAGAAGATCTAATCGAAGGAAACGAGAGTGGATTCTTCCACCAACAAGACTCTATGAGAATGTTGACTACACAAAAGAGGAGTATGTGGCAAAAGTAAGCATTTTACGTGTTCTTTTTTGTTCTTCTCTTTTTTTCCTGTACATAACCCAAAGACATATTTTACATATGCTTGCACTGAGTGGTGTTAATACCAGTCTTGTCTTGTTTGTGCTGAAAACCTTGAGATCTGGATCTACTGGTTCTTAAAGCTTTCAAGCTGCCCTACATATCACACTCAATATATCCTTCTGAGTCCAGGCAAAACAAAAGCTGAAAGCATTTTTAAATTATGTGTTTTAGATATTTTTTTTATATTTGCATCCAGGGCATCGCCAGAACATACACCCCCAGTTTCACGAACTTCATTATTGTTGATGTTGTTGGTCGAAGCCGTGCAAGGCATTTTGCTTGATAAAAACTGCATGTCACCAACACAATTTTTGAGATTGTATGCATTCATTATGCAATGTGCAGCTGCACAAAGGAATCACATATGACACAAACCCACGCTATGACTTGCAGCTTATTAATGACTGGTCAGAAAATGTTTAAGCAAAATTAGTTCGGCCTATTACTTTTTAAATATTAGGCCTATCCATAAACTAGCTTAATTATTCTCAACACCTGCAAGTGTACACTTTTAAGAGTAAAAATTACAGAAGGTTATGTCTGCCTGGTAATCTAATTGCACTTCCAAAAGTCATACATTTGTGAAAAGAGAAAAACATAAATAAACACATTTCTTTTAAGTATAAAACATAAAAAGCGAAGGCAGATCAGAACATTTACATGTACAGAACCAGGTTCTGTACATGGACATTTTGTGATTGGTTATCAACCCAGTAACATAGTGTCATCCCAGATCCAGATACATGTGGAATCCACATGCACCAGATTTTGCAACATGACATCATGACTTTTGCATAAACATACAGGCCACTTTCAAGTCAAATGGCTTGTTATCTATAGGCCAACGCATTTTGAGATGCGAGATCTAGACATACATGCGTGTATTCATGTATGTCTACGCCGTTAAATGTCCGAGTGATTCCACGTGTATGTACACGCCATTAAATGTCAGAGCGAAACAAAGCAAAATCTAGATCTACATCTGGGGAGTGATACTCTTTTTCCTAGGATGGTAGGGGAACACTCATAAATGGTATTAACCCCAGTGACGATTAGGTTTAGGGACGGGGTTGGGGTAGGTCATACATTTATATATACAGTAATGTAACGTTAAGTCAATGGCGTTCATAAACACGCTGAAAAGTGATTGTGTGTTGACAGCACGTCAAAACTGGAAATACAATTAGCGTGTCATACATATGCCATTTTATGAGATCAGTCTGTAAACAAGTATTAAAAATGTTATATTATAAATATACTTATATGATAATAATAAAATAAACTATGACTGTGTCACAATCATGTTGCACTGTGGTCTATAGATCTGCCTGAAGTGTACATATTCAGTAGATTTGCTCCCTTGATCAAATTCAAGTGGGCAAGGGTCTGTCTAAAGATGTACAAAAATAAATATTTTTCAATAAATACAGCAATATCGTCTATTTTTTTTTAAATACACTCAGTTTTGCTAATATGACCTTTTTTCAATCACACATTTTAATACTCAATTTTCACGATATTGATCTCTTTTTTTTTAGATCCGGTCTGATAAAGATATTAACTGGCAGATGGTTGAATATGGACTAAGAGGTCATGGTGCTGACAAGGCACCATATAATTTGTTTGTAATCAATCCAGAAGAATGGCTATGTTAGGGTTACTGGCCTGCTGGACAGAGAAAAACATCCTTATACAACGTGAGTTGTGCCCCAGGTTTGGGTAATTCATTTCATTAAATAATGATTGACATAATAACTGCAATATAAGTCCTTAAAACAACATCTTTTCTTATTTTTCTCTATAGCTGACTGGCATAGCACGATTTCGTAATGGAACAATAGCTGAAGAAAACATTGAGCTGAAGATTAAAGTTGAGGATCAGAATGATAACTCACCCATATTTAAATTACAAAGGGGATCTGTGAAGGAAAGTAGCAAGATTGGTGGGTTGTGTTATTTTTTTTTCCCCACATTATTATTTCTCTTTTCCCAAACTTCTTAACACAGCATAGTTGTATACACTCCCCTAAATACTTCACATAAAAGACACTATTTTGGTCAACGTTCTTATGACACTACAGGAACGCCAGTTATGCAGATAACAGCTACTGATGCGGACAGGCCAGGCAATATCAATTCCAAGATAGCATACAGTATAATAAAACAAACACCAGCGGAATCCAAATATATGTTCTCCATTGATAAAGCAACCGGAAAAGTCTATGTGAAGGAGAAAACCCTGGACCGAGAGGTAACTGATATGAACACTGGCACTGCATAAGATTGAAACTGCATGATCATTGAAATTCAGGTTTTTGGCCAATTCTCTTTACAGAGACATTCGACACATATTCTTTAATAGTTCAGGGAGTTGATATGAATGGAGCTCCATCTGGCAACACAGGAACAGGCACTGTGCAAATTCATATTTTGGATATAAACGACAATGTTCCCACTCTTGAGAAAGAACATGTAAGATCTTAAAATATCCTTGCTTCATTGCCTTGTTTATATGTTTTATATATATATATATATATATATATATATATATATAGTATCAGTCAGTGTCTTTCCTCTGTTAGTATTCAGGCAGTGTTGATGAAGGTGTGACAGATGTGGTTGTCATGAGAATTAAAGCCCTGGACAAGGATCTGGAATTCACTGATAACTGGCTGGCAGTGTTTGATATTAATAAAGGAAATGAAGACGATCTCTTCACTATTGAAACGGACCCTAAAACGAATGAGGGAATTCTAAAACTTGTCAAGGTAAATACTTGTTCTTTACTTTTCATATTATATTTGTTGAGGGGTCAATGACTTGACATTTGTTTGTTTTGTTCTCTTGATTCATTAAAAAATACATTACAAATGCTCAAAGTTCAGTTCACACGGATGATAATGAACTAGTTCACCTTCATAGTTCTTTTTTTTAAATGAACTAAGTTCACATATCTAAAAATGAACTAGTTCACGTTCATTTGTTAAATTCTTTTTAAGATGGGTTACTATCTTACTCAATAGAACCTCTTTACCATCCATTACCAGATGCAAATCACTGCCACTCCAAAACTAATCAAAATTGTTGTACCACTAAACAAGAGACAATTATTATAGCAGGAGAAAAATAATGTTGAGATAGAGAATATATTTACCCCTTAAATAATGTGTAATCATGATATGTAGAAATTGGAAAATATAAGGTGCAATCAAGGTACTGTATATGTTCAGTGAAACTTTTATTTAGCCAGCATGAACCAAATTACCCAGGACTTTAAAAAGGTATATTCAGGTTCATGGGGAAAGATCAGTCTACTGACAAAAATCCAGTATATTCTGAACGGCAGTAACTATGTAAACCAGACCAAAGTAGTCATAATGTCAAATAAGCTTGGGCTTACCCTGCTCAATGTGCAATACTCAACCCACACATTTTCACACCTTCAAAAGGAAGTAAACAGTGAGTAAACGATGAAAATGCCATTTACATTCATTTATAATAAAACAATCTTCCTGATTATATTTGTCTAAAGAAAATGAACAGCTAGCAGCTGAACAACTTAACTTACTACATACAGTAGGCACTCTGATTCCATGTATGGGGCATTTATTATTTATATGACACACAAACACAAGTAGATAAGACCTGTTTATTTCAAAAGATCACTCGGAAAAAGCGCAGATTATAAGTAATGATACGAGCGCCATGTATGCACACTATTGCGACTCCCCACCCTGCCTTCAAGTTACCCCCTATCCGTACTATGAATACTTCGAACCTCGTCTAACATACCCAGTGATAATAGACAAAGTCTCCACCACAATTGTCGTGGGGTGGATTCGGCAACTCAAAAGCGTGAACATGAACTGCGTGTGCTGCTCGTTCATTCCTGACAGAGTAAGCGGCACTCTCGTTTGCGTTCATTGTATGAAAAGTGATTCGTTCAGTTCAGCGTTCGCGAAAATATGAACGAGTTCAGTGAACGTCTATATGATAAGTTACCATCACACAAGGAATGTTACAATACTAAGGAAAATATGTCATTACATTTTCTTGATGGTTATACCACGTCATTTTCAGTCATTAAATTTAACCTTTTCTTCAGATTTGTGTATATTTCAGTTTTTTTTTTTTTTGTGAACTTGGCACATGCATTTTAGATTTTAAAAAGATTGTAATTTTTCCTGTATGTTTTTCCACATATATTATTCATATCTCTTTTTTTCCCTTTTCCATGTCTGAAGCCTGTTGATTTTGAAAAGATCAAAGCATTGGACCTCAGCTTGGTCATATCAAATGTTGCTCCTTTTATAAATGGAAGTGCTTTAGAGCTGGACGTTAATCTGGACAGGGATGGAGTAGGGCCTGGAGCGGGCATGGGAGCAGGGGCCGGGATGGGAACAGGATTGGGAGTGGGGTTAGGAGTAGGGTTAGATGTGGGAGTAGATGCTGGACTGGATGCTGGACTGGATGCAGGACTTGATGCAGGACTGGATGCAGGACTGGATGCAGGACTGGATGAGGACTGGATGCAGGACTGGATGCAGGACTGGATGCAGGACTGGATTTGGGGTGCTGGACTGGATGCTGGATTGGGTCTGGGTGCTGGAGTGCGATGCAGGTGGTAATACTGGACTTAACCCTGATGGTAAGCCTGGAGCCAAACCCGGCCCCTCACCTGGTGTCAAACCTGGGTCTAAACCAGGAACAAAACCTGGCACTAAACCTTCTGGCAAACCTGGATCTGAGCCTGATAAAAAACCAGCTGGGAAAGGTTACCCAGTTAAGATCAGTGTAAACAACCTACCTGATGGCCCTATCTTCTCACCTTCTATAAAAGACTTTCCAGTGTCAGAAGATCCAGATAATGAAGATTTCCCAATAGTGCTGGGCACCTTCGCTGCTTTGGATGGTGATACTGGAGAACCAGCTGAAAATGTGAGGTAAGCTTTGATGCCAAGTTCACAAAGTAATGAATTGTATTATAAAGTGTACAGCTAAAAGCATAAAGTGTAGATTTGAAAATAATGATATATGTTATCGATTTCGATCATTGTAATTATTGATGTATATTATCAAATGCAGTATCGTTGTTTATATGGGGGCCTAATGACCTTTGTTCCACAATGTCCATCTCATTGTTTTGATCATTATTTGAATACCCAGGTATGCTAAAGGTCATGATCCCGATAACTGGTTAACCATTGATGAGGAAACTGCTGAGATTAAACTGACTGAGGTTCCTGATCGAGAATCAAAGTTTTTGGTAAATGGAACCTACTTCGCAAAGATTATCTGCATGACTCAAGGCAAGCATATTTTTTCATAGGTTATTTTCATGGGTAATTTTTTCAAAGAATTAGGCTACTGAGGTCGAAAATGTTGAAATGATTTTGACCTCCAACCTCGCCAGAAAGCCAAGTATTCATGTTCAAAAAAACAGAGAACCTGTTAAACTACTTACGAAAGAATGTCAGAAGTGTTCGGACTGCAAGTCCAGAATGGGTGGTTTTGTAATACAGAAGGCTGTTAAAAGGGTATTTTTTTAGCAACATTTTTAGACGTGCCATCTAAGACAGCCACTGGGACAATAGCATTAAAAAGTGGAGGACTCAAATGACCACTGCCCTACACTGACCAGCACCTATCATCAAACTTGCGAAAATAATAAAGTGATAAATGTCACGGCTTTCGATGAGGACGCTGATCCAAACGGTGCACCTTACCAGTTTATTCTGATAGAAGAGGAGAGCATGGGAAAATGGGAGATGGTGCCTATAAACGGTAAAGACAAATGTTGCTTTAAATATACTAGACTAGACAAACTCAAATGCAGTTTAAATGAGTTACCAGAGTGTAATTCTCTCTTATTTGTAGGAACAACTATGAGCTTTCAAGCACAGGAGGCTTTGTGGAGAGGCATCTATGAGCTGAGCCGTGAAGATCTCTGATGCTCAGGGTCTGTCCTGTCCGGACAACCAAAAGTTTGAGGTAGAAGTGTGCACCTGTGATAAAAGGGGCTCATGTGGGCCGAGGCTAGCCGCACAACGTGGTTTCCCATTAAAAATAGGAGCACCAGCCATTGGCTTGATCTTCAGCGGCGCAGCTTTGCTCCTGTGTGAGTTTTCGTGGAAGTATGCGCAACACATTTGTACAGCTTGTCGTGCTTATAGAGATTATAATACAAACTCTGTGTTGCTTGCATTTTCAGTGGTACCTTTCTTACTGATTTTCTGTCAGTGTGGGTCCGTGAGCAAGTTCACAGATTTGCCCTTTGACGCTAAAAGAATATCTTATTTCATATCACACTGAAGGCATAGGGGAGGACAAGGTAAGAAAAAGAAATTAATTCAGATGCAAATGTAAAATTAGAACTTGAGTTTATATCATACACACTTTACAACATGTGGACATGATTTTGTATATAGGAGGTTCCTCTACTCAGCAGCCCTGTTGCTACAATAGACCAAAAACAACTGATCCAGGATGTCAAGGTTTCCAACACAGTCTCCACAAAGGACTTTCAAGCTAGTGTTGGTAATGCCAGCAGAATGTTCAACCATGAAATAAACGATAGGTTTACAGAAGCTGACAGCAGGTTTTGGTACCGGCAAAACACCCTTTCAAAGGCCAAACAGCGCAACAGTGCTCTCTATTCTGCAACATTCGTACATGAAAAACAGGACATTTATCAGGATATGGCAGTGGGAGATGAGTTCCTGAATGAATACTTCTCTCAGGTATGAGGTTATATCTGTTTCTAGCATCGTATCAAATTTAAATTAATGTAATAACAATTGTGATCATGATTGCATAGTGTTTGTATGACTATTCTGGGGAAAATAAGTGATTTTTTTAGCTACACTATGTAACTCTTTTAGTTTATTCTTAGCTAAAAACACTTAGTTCTTTCAAAAATATATGTGCTCATTAATGTATATTTACTTCGTTCAAGTAATAAAGTATTCTCTTGAGTGTATAATATGCCATTGAAAATACATACGGGTAAGGGGTTCTAATGTCGTTTTCATCTTGAAAGTACATTAGGCAAGCTTTGCCTTTAGCGTTTACGTTCGAGTTAACACTCATGGGCGAGGTCGAACTGGAAGCCATGCTAATTTTGGACTGACATTGGCCACTGTAGGAGTTAAAACGAAATCGGAATTTAGAGGAACAGAAACTAATATTCACTGGATGGTCATATACCTTTCCACTGCTAGCATTTGGCTTAGAAGGTTTTCTGTATTCATCACACAAATCTGTCATGTGACTTTGAAAGACTTGGAATATACTGATCTCATGAAATGGCGTATGTATGACACCGCTGAATTCGTATTTACATTTTTGGCGTGCTGTCCACACATAATTAAAGTTACATTACTGTACATATAAATATATGGCCTACCCCAACCCTTCCCCTAAACCTACCCGTCACTGGGGTTAATACCATTTATGAGTCTTCCCCTACCATCTTAGGGAAAAAAATAAATAAATATCGCTCCCCGGATGTAGATCTACATTTTGCTTCGTTTCATTCGGACATTTAACGGCGCGTACATACATGCAGATAGCTAAAAATGCATATAGATAACACGCCACTTGACTTGAAAGTGGCGTGTATGTTGGCAAAACTTTTTTGACCAACTTTTATAGTGCTTATGTAATCTTTTGCAGTTTGACAGCCTCATTTACTTAAATTATATTGAAAAGAGTGGCCAAGATATTCTTCAAACATACATTTTTTGTGTTCAATAAAAAAGTTCTACAGGTTTGGAATGACATATGGGTAAATAAATGATGCCAGAATTTTCTTTTCTTTACTGCAGAAAGCAAGCTGTGCTGCTGCGAACCCTCCCCTGACAGACGGTCTTCTGGAGTACGAGTACGAGGGTCAAGGCACACCTGCTGGCTCTGTTGGATGTTGCAGCCTCCTTGAGTCTGACGATGACCTGGAGTTCCTTAACAATCTGGGGTCAAAGTTCCTTACATTAGCAGAGATATGCCATCCTCCAAAGCCTTGTCTACCCCTTCGAAAACTGAGCAAGTAGTCAAATCGGATGAAACCAGCTACAAAAGCGAGAGCTCTGTCAGCACAAGCACCATCCAGGTTACCAAAAAGACTCAACCTCCACAACAGGTACAACAAAGCTCTGTTACCAAATTTGAGATGGTTCATAAATCAGCCACGCTTCCAAGTGCCAAAGCAAGCCAGACACTACTCGTGCAACAGCAGCCTGTATTCTACCTGGTGGAGCAGCAAATGCCAAACACAGTTTTTGTTGAGAGTCCCACTCAGGGTTTGTACGTAATAGACGGCAACCCTGTGATGGAAGGTTGGATGCCCCAAGGCAGAAACGTTTCACAGGCGACTCTGACCCGAGGACAGCAGGCTATGTATGTGATAAATGGAGAGCCTGTGACGGAAGTACAGGAACATGAGGCAGTGCTAGGATTTAGCCCCGTCTCATCTACCATCGGAGCGCCTGGAGGTGTACTGCTAATGCAGACCCATTTTCATGAGGAAGCAGAGCAAAGGGAAATCGGAAGACCAGCATTGTTGCTTGCTGATGTTCCAGCACTGGCCAAAAAACATAAAACGAAAACACCAACTGAGCCTCTGGGTATTAAAAGTAGTGGAGGCCAAACTAAAAGACACTACGTCATCTAAATAGATATAAGGGACATCCAATAAGACAAGCATCTACGACATAGTCCAAAATTAAGCCCCATTCGAGACAGACAGATAGACGGACGGATGGTCGGACGGACAGATAGATAGATTGATTGATTGATAGATAGATTGAAAGATTATTTCTTGCACTGTTCAGTCTGTCCGAGAGAAGAGTGTGTCTATGCAGAGACCATCTGGACATTTGCCCCCGAGGTTCATCGGCATTCACATTGACAGACGTGCATGTGGCCAGATGCTCTGACAGCAGATGGAGGAATCGTTTGAGGCACAGTGAACAGTAAAGAACACTATGTGTGTGAGCTAAGTGTTGCAGATGAGAGAAGAAACTGTAAAATAAGCATATAGGAAAAGTAAGAAATTCTCAACACAAGTTGCACGAGCTCAACCCATGATGTGAGGGTTTGAAATGTCACTTTTCCAGATAACAAAAATATGTTCTAAAATTTGTCATGAAGTTGCTGTGCTCTGAATGTTTAAATATAAATTAAAAAAAAAAAAAATAATAATATTCTTGGTTTTACAAACATTAAGGAAATGTTCGATTTGATTTTTCTTTCAAAAATAATATGAATGTAACTTTTGAATGTTCTCTGTAATTAAAAAAAAAAAAACATAAATTAAATTACAAAGGTCCAAAGATTTTTGGTAAGATTTAAGGTGGGGGTAACTAACAACAGGAAAATACTAAAATTTCTCTTTTTATCAACTTCCAAAATGTATGCTTGTACACAGTGACTGCTCTGTTTTCTCTTAATTTTATACTAATAATAGTAGTGATTCTGGTGATTATCCAGTGGTGATCATTTTTTTCTGCATGAATTGATGAAAATCTTTTATTATTTGGGTTTCCAACAATAGTCTTTAATAAAGTCCTTCAATGCTCCAATTCTGTGGAGTCTTGTTTTTTCAAGTGTTACTGCTGTGAGTCTTTGCGTTGTTAGCTTGCAGCATTCCGGTTAAGCCCGAGGAGCTTTTTCAAAAACATTTTTTTTTCCTCTTTACACGCTACCTGCTGAAACCTGCCTAACCAGCAGTTTTCAAATGCAGTCATTAACCTGCAGCATTTATACTGTAACACGAGTCCTCATGCCACAGGGTACGAGCTGAAGAATGAGAATGACAACTTTCAGCAAACATTAGACGTTGTCACTTATGATTTAAGACTTAGGCCTACCCAGCATGCTTTGCCCAATTCAAAATGGATCATGTGAATCACGACGATCAAGCATGCCTGACAGTTGCAACTATAATGTTCATGTGGCCTCATTTATATTTAAAAAAAGTGTTATGTTGCAAAAAAGTACTTGAGAAAAAATTAGCCAGCCCAGAAGCATCCTGTCCTTTCAAAGTTGGCATTTATTCCTGACAAAAACACTTTAACTTAAATGACATCCAAAAAATATATTGAAAAAAAAATGCTTATCTTTTAAATAGTGCTGTCAAACGATTAAAATATTTAATCGCGATTAATCACATTAATGTCATAGTTAACTCGCAATTAATCACATTATTGTCATAGTTAACTCGCGATTAATCACAATTAATCACACATTTTTATCTATTCTAAATGTCTCTTGATTTTTTTCCTCACATTATTTTCTCTCATTTTAATGCTCTTATCAACATGGAAAAGTGGATTGGCTTGCTTTGTGCAAATGTTTTTTTATTGAAAACAAAATTGGCATATACTGTGTTCAATTTACACAAAAATTCTCACTTGGAGCAAATAATCTCTCACACAATGTAACACTGTCCATCAATAAAAGGGTGAAAGAAATACTGACGAGGTCCTGATATTGACGAGGAGGTGGAGAATTCGCATCAGCTGTGTGTGTGTGTGCTTGGCCATCATCAAGCGGTATTTCAGACTGGATGTGATCGTGCTGCGATGATGATAGCTCAGTTCACAACGACAAACACAAGATCACTTTGGTCTTGTCAATAGAACCATTTGGCAACTTTTTAAAAGTAAACTTTCCATTCAGAATCTTATTGGCATCCATTTTGGCGTCTTGCGCTCAGTCATCCACTCAAAACGTAACGTTAACCAACTATTTGGCCGGCTCGCACAGCTCAAACAAGTGTGTGCGGCGTGCTTTGTTTTGTTTCCGGTCTAGCTAGATCCGCTTGCGCTTTGGTCGGACGAAGCAACAAAACGTCCTCGCGCATGCCACGTCCTGTTGCATAAGCATGTGAAAGAAAACTACAAAGTTTGCTAGGCCAAAAAGACCGTTAATCGTGCAGATAAAAAAATTGACGCCGTTAAAATGGGTTTGCGTTAACGCTGTTAATAACGTGTTTAACTGACAGCCCTACTTTTAAAATGAATAAACTATGTATCTTCTTCTGCTTTGAAACAATCTGTATTGTATAAAGAGCTATAGAAATAAAATAAAAAACAACACTGGAAAGTAAATTGCATTGCCCTTTTGGTCCTCATGTTTTGGTGGAAAGTCTTATTCATCCAAGTGAACTGATTAAATAATGTTCCTCTCTCATGTGGAGTTGGAAAGTTCAGTTCATTCTAGTGAACGGATTCATTTTAAACCATGGTCTGATCCATTTGTCGCACGCATTTTGTTCACATATTGAAGCAGCACTATGTAGCTTTTTTCAACCTTTATAATATTTTTTCCAAAACCCTTGAGATAGTACATCAACTTAAAAATAGGTTGAATGACAGGTCAGCCATAGCCTGACAGTGTCTGTATAGCTTTTACTGGCACTCTGTAACTTCGGGAGCGGGTAGGAACCCCGAGCACAAAAAGAACTACAAAACTCGACTGCTTTATGGCATACATCACTTCCCACACTTTCTTAAATTCCAACGCGAGAGCCCAACGAGGGTTTTTGTTTTTTGCTTACCTCTTTATGTTGTCATGGCTGAAGCAGCAAGTAAAACTAAAATGTGAAGTGCGTCAGTATTGTTTGCAGTGTGTTATGTATCTTTGCCACTCGCCGCATCCAATGAAGACTGCATTGCTTTCTTTTGAGGGCGCTTAAAGTCCCTGTAAAGGTAATTAAACGAAAAAATTCTAAACACATTAAAAATGTTATAAATATATTGCTAAAATATTTTACATAGACTGTGAACTGTGAAGTGCTAAAATGCAGAGTTAGACAGTTAAACAGTTTTTCAACATTGGTATTTTCCGGATTTTTGGGCAGGGCTAAAAAAGGCCTCGATGATGCACTGGAGACCCTCAGCTCGTGGACACGCCCCTATTTGATGACACAATGAGGCTGTCTCAGTGCATTCATTTATTAGTTACTGCAGCCTACAATTTTCTAGCTAGCTATCCCTTTGACACAGAAATGCACAGGCTACTACCTGGATGCGATCATGTACAAAACAGATCAGTGTCTTTATTTAAATTTCCTAAAAACGATCACATCAAGAAGAGATGGATTGATTTTCTGAAGAGCCAACCTTGACAGATAGCTGAGGATCACCACCAACACCGAGTTTGAAACCCTGGATTACTGAGTTTGGTAGGGGCTACATTCTAGCAAGTAAATAATACATGATTAGACAGACAAAATAATCAGTCAGGATAACTATTCTATGCTTGCAGGCTGATAGTCATGTTTGGTATTTATTTTTCTGGCGACCGTGTCTTGCCTCAGGCTATAATGCAAAATCAATTTTCACATTTGCAGATTCTTATGGTCGCTTGATATTATAATATTGACGACATGGCTATTATCTAACACACAAACATTGAATTGAATTAGCATATACATTATGTAAAACACATAGCCAATTAGCTAACGTTACTATAAAGTCACTGGTTCGAAAAAATAAAGCCCATGAAACTATATTCATATGACATGCTAGCCTGACTTCGTCATACTCATTTTCCTATCGGAAGATGAGTCTGAAACCCCTCCGTCTGGATTCGATTATGAGGCGGTGTCTTAACCGAACCAGGAAAAAAACAACAACTCTGCACTCAATTGGATAGTCGGTAAACCTACAACCAATCAGAGCAACGCAGTAAGTCAGCTACTTTGCATACAGTTGTCAAATACAAAACGTAGCCTAACTTTACTTATTTTAGAAGTTAAATAACGAGTGTTGCTTCTTTTACTTACTCCTTCATGAGTGCGACCAAAGGAGAAACCACAACGACCACAGGCTTTTCATTACGTCTCATCTTCTTAGCGACCGTCAGAGCCAGCTGATAAGTTACACTTTTCCCGAATCATGTGGGACGGCAAAAATATCTTTTCCGATCGACAAATGCCTTGATTGCAGTTTTCTGTTTGTCTATTAAAATTAATGTGCTGTCGATTTATTTCAAAACAGACGCGACAGCGGAATCTATACATATCAATTCTGACATCTCTAGATCTCAAGATGTACATCTCTGAGGGAAACCAGTTAGCGCTCTTTGATAACGTGATGATTGCATCCTTGCAGATCACCTGTCCATCATCGTATAAAGCCCGCCCTGGCAATTTGATTGGCGCGAACATTGTTTGCCTGATCATAATTACTCCTCAATGGATTGAGTCCAGACCGAACTTCCCGTCCAAAAAATGTTGTGGGCGGAGTTCGGGCTGGCATCCAGGCTAATGACATGCTGAAATGTATGCCAATGTACCTGGAATGAACACATTTCACACGCAACACTGGAAGTCTGCCCAAGATTCTTCCTTTTGAAGAGTTCGGGGGTATCGCTTGTCAACAAATGCACGTGTGTATGGATATTCCCAGGTGTAACCATGACAGATTTTACGACAGTGGTAGAAGACAATACTGTTTCCCAACTGTAGGGGGACCCAGAGAGCAAAATTTCAAAAGTAACATAATGCTGCTTTAAACTCTCTGCACATACTATTGACTTGATGAAATGTCGATGTATTTGTTGTGTTTAGTATAAATTTATATGTTTAAGTTTGGTATTGGTATAAGCAGCAGCCTAACTCACTGACAAAGAAAGCCTTTCCTTTTCCTTGCAGTGCCTGGTTTTGATTAAAAGAACAATGAGATTGACTTCTGTCTCACCCAACCACAGGCCAGTTGTGAATTTGTTATGAATCTGCGCACAAGCAAAGGAATTCTGCAGTTCCCCCACGAAAACGCAATTCAATGCCTTGAGCAAAACAGCTAATCTTATGAAAATATGTGAAAAACAAGTGTGCACTCGCCTTTCAAGGGGTATCTGTACACTTTTCTTTGAAATATCAATAATAGCTCAGACCCTCAAATTTGTACGGCTCAGAAATATTTCACCAGTGAGCCTGAACTAAGGTCCTTAGAAAGTAAACAGACAATGATCAGATCGCATACATAAGAACTTTGGGAATTAGCATTCATGAAATGCACATATTCCAAGAACTGTGCTGTTTAATAGATATGGGCTGATGCCCTTGATTGTTTCCACTGGATTAACAAAATTGTATGGAGTTACTCATTCCCGTTTATTTACTGTGTCAACAGGGTGCCTCAAACACCCACTCGGGTCACCTGATGACAGGGTCGGCAACTGTATAAAGGTTATTTTGGGTGTTATATCCAACAGTGGTGCTCCAACATGGCTAAAGCAGTGATTTGTGTGCTTCTCCCATTTCTGGTTGCCTTCTGTAGATGTGCTCCAGTGGTAAGTTCAATTGCTTGTGTCTATAGAATAGAGCTAACACAGGAACTGGCACATTTTATAGCTCTCAAATAACATTTTAGTATCATTAAATTGACCAGCTCAGTGCCACGAAAAAGTTAAATTGTATGCAGTCTTACATATGTTGTATGTCACATCTTATATGGAGTTCTAACCCTAACGGGACGCCTCACTTCTAATTTGATTTGAAGTCTGCACCAAAGAAAAAGTGATGGAATTTTTTTTGACAGAAATTTATTTAGACAGAAATGTGTTAATTTGTTACAGTAGAATGCATTCAATTCAATGGAATTTATGTCATTTTTGGTATTACGCCTAAACAAAATCTCATGAGAACACATCAACTTCCAATTTGGAACACAACTTTGTTAGATATATGGCTTTGATTTTATAGTAATAATATTTAGTAAAATACATATTTTATAAAAAAGAAAAAAAAATATTTAGTACAATATTTGGTTTAATGTAAATTTAAAACTTTCATAACTTTTTCATACTTTTATTTTTTTAAGTGCTTTTACTTCAGCAATAATCAGCAGTGTTTTCTTTAAAATAGGACTAAACATAAGTCTTTATTCCAAAGCATACTTGAATTATAATCAAGTTAATAGTGCATTGTAATGTCCATTCTCAAAAAGGAGGGCAATTAACCGTTATGTGCCAAACTGAACCGTTTGGTTGAGCATGTTTTTGAAAAAATTATTAAAAATATACTTACGTTTTTTCATAGCACCAAGTAACATCATTTTGTAAAATTAAGGCTCATGCAGTGTAATATGTAAAAAAAAAATATGCTTAGCTTGCAAAATTTCACCAAAAACACATTGAAACACATGGCTGGGGTGATTTATTTGTTTCTGACATCCATGTTAGAAGACGTGTTGTGACAAGTGCTGTTGATTGACACTGTGAAATCTAGTGGATTTTTTTTGGGGCATAATATACCTCAACCAGGTGAGATGGCTCAATCATTTTGAGTTAAGTTAGGTTGCTCCTCTCAATAATATATAGTGACTAAAAATGTGCTCAACCATTTGGTTGAGAAGTCAGTTAAAGGGTTAAAAAATAAAGGACCTTTAACATCTATTGAATCTTTCTGATTTACCAACATTTCTTTTAGAGGAAAAGGGTTCTTTAGATTAAGATGTCCTTCATACAAAAAGAAAAATTGTACTTTTAAAAGTTGTTTTGAAAGTTTTTTTTCTGTGGAACCAAAAAAGGTTATTCTATGGCATCACTGTCAAACACCCCTTTTGGAACCCTTCATTTTAAGAGTCTGCATAAATGGTATTTATTTATTAGTAAAATGGCTCATATCTGACAGTTGCTATGAGAGGTCAAACTGTCTGTGGCAGCCATAGGCTCTGTTTCAGCTAAATGTGCTGGTTTAAGCTATTGATAGTAAGAAAGACTAGCCAATCAAAAACGCTTTCAGTCTCATTTTGCATGGGCGGGTCTACTGACGTCTTTGGAAGGTGTAATTTTGGAAAGAGAGTGTGAAGTTAAATAACTGAAATGTACAGCACCTTAAAGTTATATTTAACTTGGCAATGCATCAAAATCTATGAAATGTACATGGAAGATAAAATGTCTCCTAAATTGGCCCCTCCTGGGTGAGACAAGGTACTTTCTGTTGTTGGACAGGCTAACATAAAGGTCGCAAGGTTATCTGCATTCTGCCATAGTACTGCAGTACACTCTATACCTGGAAAACACACATATACACCACTGTATGTCCAGGTGGTCACTGACCCAACAAATGACTCTGAGCTGATACATCTACTTATATTACATTTTACATGTATTCATTTAGCAGAGCCTTTTATCCAAAGCGACTTACAATACAACAAGTGGTTAATCTTAAGACAAGATCAATAAAGAAACGATCAACTGAAGCACTAAAATCTGTTTTCAGGCCTAAAACCAGCACAAATAAGACTAAGGACTTAGACAGAAAGCTAAAGCACATTTCAATGCATATTGATTGAGAGCTGCTTTGAATGTGTTCCAGGGTTTTCATGGTGGTTCAGATGCTCACTGCCCCCTGACGGTAAAGATCCTAGATGCCGTGAAGGGGATTGCCCGCTGGAAATATACCTCTGGGTGTGTATTCGCCAAGATCAAAGTGGGACATGGGAAAAGATTGCGAGTGGGTAAGATCACACCAACTATCATGCTGTATATTATACTAATTCTAATATATAATATTTTTTAATACTATAAATAATAAAATTAAATGAATCATTTAAAATATTTCATCTGTAATACCAAACTCGGAGTCTGGAATGGCATAACTGAATTGTTTCTTTCTCACGGGGGGCACTTGACTGAAGTATAAAATCATTGGTTACCCGTAAGCCATATACGTTTACCCGTAAACATTCAAAATGTTCAACAAACACTCTTATTGTTCGGGCTTCAGTTGGCAAATGCCAGGAATATTCTCCACAACAGAGCGAATTGCATCTCGTGTGTCCGTATCCGCAGTCGTTTTCGATTTCCCGAACCTAAAAAACGGCTTAGAATCTCCGTCACGGCTCTCTGTTCATTGATTGGCGGGCTGTTTTCAGGCTAAAGGAAAACTTAGAGATAGGTCGCTATCTCAGACTGATACAGAAGTGAACTGAAATTGAGAGGAGTTGGTCTATACACTGATTTCACGCAGCCGCCATTTTGAAATCGAAAGCGAGGCTCTGGTGGGAAGAACCCCGGAAGTACAGATAGACAAGAATGCCTTGGAGTACCAACCTGAAGCTGCTGCCGCGGTTTACACTATTGAACGTTAATAGCCAATATAGGATATGTATATAGTTCATTATAAATTAATTTCACTGTATATAGTCTAAAGTATGAAATAAATGTATGTACATTTTTAGAATAACTAATTTCTACATTAAACACAACAATACACCATCACATTCGCTACTCTCTGCTCCAAGACCAGCAGCTCAACATTAATCTTGCCCATAGGTATCTTGCATTGTAGGTTATCTCTTCTCTTCGCCGTATGTGTGCTCGGCAAGACCGTTTTGTATTTGTGCGCCCCCAAGTTGTGTTTTACTGTAACTTTAGGAGTACCAGACACGTGAGCAAACCCAGCAATCTCGTTGGTCGGAATAGGTTTTGCACGCGCGCGTAGAACCAAAAAGACGAACCTAAAAAACGAACCCGAGGCGTTTTTTTTTTAAATGACGCTTTTACGTGTGGCGTTTTCGCGCCAGTGTGAACACTCACATCGGCGCCCATTGTTTAGTCACGAGGCGTTAAACGTCGACGAATATCGCGCGCAAAATTCGTCCCGGTGTGAACAGGCCTTTAAGCAATGTCCTTTTTTGACATTCTCATTTTACATTTATACATTCAGCAAGGCACTTTTTATGCAACTTTAAAGCAACTTACAAATAAGGAATTCAAGTCCTTGACATTGTAACTCAAGAAGTGCTAGCAATACAACATTTCAAACATGTGTAAAGAAAAGAGTGTGAACATAATATATATTATGATCCATTTTTTAAAAAATGTGTTCCAGTGATGGCAAAGTTAGTGCATTTTGTCTTTGTAGAAAAGTTTTGTCTGCTCTATTCACTTTGCTCCTGTTTTCATTTTAGTCACATGATTTCTCTTGCCTGTTGCTGTCTGTAATTATCATTAATCAACTCTTCCTCATTCACAGGAAAGTGGATATGACTGGGGAGGTGCACAACTTGATCACTGAGAAGGAGTTCATTCCTGGTGTGTATCGGGTGGAGTTTGACACTAAAGCCTACTGGAAGGAAGAGGGTCGAACACCATTCCACCAGATGGCTGATGTATGTAGGGCTGAGATGACACTTCTATATTCATGAGTTTTTTTATTGGTTGCCAAGTGATAGGTAATTGTTGTTTCAAGGCATCATTAAGATACGACGACATGGGATTACTCTATAATTGTTTTTATTATGCTTTTTAAGAGCAACCTACTAGATTTGCATACACTCTTGCAGCAAATGTTTAAGTGAATACCCTGAATGATTGTCTTGGATGTGAACCAAGAGCTATATTAACTGTGGGGAGGTAAATATTTAAGAACCTATATCTTGTTTTCTATAGACACACAGTATGGACCAGTTTTTAGATAAGAGGACAGATCATTCAAGGACAACACATGCATGCATGTACAGACATACAAAGCACACAAACACTGACATAAAGAGTGAAGTGACAGATACACACATGTGAGACCATTTTGTCTTTCAGGTTTGTTTGTGTTGGAAGGTGTTTCTCAAGTGGCTCTTGTGTGTTTTTGCAGGTGGTGTTTGAGGCTCATGCGGAGGGGCATCGACATTACACTCTGGCTCTTCTGCTGAGCCCCTTCTCGTACACCACAACAGCAGTGGTCGTCAAAGCACATGAGTGACTTCACACAGCAAGTTGGTCCACATCAACTTAAACAGAGACATTAACCTACTTTACATCCCGGGTCCAAGATTAACACCTTTTGTAATGCCAGGTTGAGAAATATTACAACGGATTAAACTACTTTATTTTTTAAATTACCTTTTTTTGTCCCTGCAACAATTGGATTACCATTTCTATTACTGACGTTTTAGCTTGCATATTTGTGAATATAATGCAAAGAATATTCCACACACTTAAAGTCCAAAAACACTTATGCATCCTAGATCAGGGATTTTCAACCTTTTAGGACATGCGGGCGAGGAGTTTGAGATGTCTGTCAACTTGTCTACTTGCAATGAAAAAAATAATTCCGTCCCATATTCTCTCAATTAGTTGACATTTGATGTCGGTTACCGTTTCAGTGATACGGCGGCTCATAGTGTTGTCTGTGGAATTTGTTCAACGTCACTGGCAAATTTATCTCCAAACACATTTCTACAGATGGTCATTGCTGCTGAACGAATGAGGCTCTCTGCAGTTGTATGAGGCTTTTTGTTCTTGGGAACTACATTCGCCACCTCATATAATGCTGTAAGCGCTTTGACTGTCACAGTGGTTTGGCTGGTCATAGTTTGTTTTTAACTTTTTAATCCTGATTCTTTACACGAAAAAAGTCAACTGGTTTCTCTTTTAATGTCGGGTGTTTGGTTTGTAAGTGACGTATTAGTTTCACAGGTTTCAAACTGTCATTTGCAAGCACAACAGAACAAACACCACACCGTGGACAGGGTTCGTGATAAGTGTGATGTACGTGAATCCGTATTTTATGTACTGTTCGTCATACTTTCATCGTTTTGATGCGCATTAGGTATTTGCTATTAATCCTCTCTGAAGGATCTGATGGAAATCCCGTCGACGTGAGAGGTTCGACATCAAATTGCGGAAGTTGTACGGGTTCAGTCAGACACTCTTCTTTTTTGCCTGACGGTTCACCTGTTTTATCACTGGTATTATTACGTTTAAGCCACCGGCCTATTATTGTTTTTTTTTTTCTACATTTAGCTTGAACTTGATCACGTCAACTCTGCTCCTCTGCTCTGTAGCCAACTAATATATAAAGGTTGCCTCGCCTGATTAGATGTGAGACAAATAAGATTGCCCCTCTATTGGATGACTAAATATTAGCCATTCACATTGCACTTAAAGAGAGCACTTCACCTCTGGAAAGATGAATACTTCAAATAAAAAAACTTAAAATAATAGCCGAGTCCCAAATAGACGCCTGTCTCTTTTACAAGCCTGTGTGGCTCTAGGTTTGGGTAAATAAAGGCCAGTCTCAAATTGGAGGCCAGGTCTGTTTTTAGTTTCGAGTTGTAAGCTATTTAATCTAATAAAACCCATCAAATCGTCCACCAAAAACTGACGCCAAAGCAAATTTTTGGTCCTGCCAAAGCATCTTTTGATCATTGAGTGATGTAGAATAGAATTACTGCTGCACTTGACAGGACGCATAACGAGCAGAGAGAGAGAGAGAGAGAGAGAGAGAGAGAGAGAGAGAGAGAGAGAGAGCGCCCCGGCCACATACGCGGCATTCTCACTCTCATAACGTCAAACAACACGAGCGCTGTCTTGCTCTCTCTCCTCGCGCATATTAATCCAAATCAATTGACACAATGGTAAAAGGTCGGAAGACCGAAGGTTTCACATGGGGTATTTGGAGATTTTTAGAGATTAGACTCTAAGCCTACACTCAATGAACAACACCTCAACACTAAATTATAAAGGTCTGTCTGATATAGATACCTGTCTCAAATACAAGCTGGTGCAGTTCGATGATTTGGGAAAATAAAAGCCCGGGCTATTATTTGAAGTTTTATGGTACGTATTTAAAATGGATCATTTGTTTAGAAGAAATGTGAAAATATTTTTGAATTTGGAGCGTTCTAGACTGAGAAAAGCCAGAAAATGTGTTTTGGCTTATGTGTATGAAAGACAACAACTCCCAGAATGCACTTGCTTTCGCTGCCCTCAGGAGGCCACGCCTACCAGTAAAAGAGCCCAGTAGTTAAACAACAAGTCTAGGCTACTAGTGAGTCTCCGTGATGAGTCTGTCCGAAAATGTGTTTCAAGATCGCCCAAAATGTTCGGGGTTCTGTCTTTGCGTTCTACAGTCGCCATTCATCATGTTTACTGTGGCGAGCAGGATAAGGCTAGGGCCACGGGAGAACGGCGTGAGGCCGGTGACATGATTCAGCGATGAGCGGATCTGTGAGACGCACCGGTCTCTGTATCTCTTGGAGGAGCCAGAATTTTCCTAGCAATGTTAAAACGCACATCAACCGATTACTTGTTTAGCGTTCATATAAACACTATTGGAAACCAATCAGAATCAATTCAGTTAGATTGAAACAAAAGGTGTGCATGTAAACAATGAATGGCGACTGCTGAAAGCAAAAGCTGAATCCCGGACATCGATGGCTGGACATGTCAGGGAAAATGAGTATGGTAACCTCTACTACTCCCACTTTCTCCTACTACTCAGCTTTCTCCACAGAGGACAAGGACCCCTTAACAGGTGTTGGCGCCCCCCTAGGGCCCCCACAGGTTGAAAACCCCTATCCTAGATAACCATTTTAAAGACACTTACACATTGTTGACTTACAAATTGTTTTCTGTATATATCACGCATACCAATTGCATCATCTACAGTCTGGCAATTATTAAATTCAATTTAAACCATAAATTATGTTGCAGTCAAGTTTATTTGTATAGCACTGTTCATAAAACCTTAGTATTGTATACCATAGAGCAAATTATGATTAAATAAAATGATCACACAACAGATCATCTGTATTTAATATCTTTATATTGTATTTATAGTGCTACTGTATGTTACAGAACATATCTCAGTGCCACATTCCGGCACATGTCTGAGCGTTCAAAGGCAATTAAAGGGATAGTTCATCCTAAAATGAAAATGTAAAAAATGACTCACCCTGGTATTAACTGCCATTACTCACCAACTGCCATAAGCCCTGAGATGGGAGTAAGTCACACATGTTCAAGTCAAAAATAAGTCTCAAAGTCCTTACCATCAAGTCTCAAGCAAGTCTAAGTCGCAGTACACACGTCAGTGGTTCACTTCAAGCAAGTCAAGTCCTGCTAAGGGTCAAGTCGAAGTCAAGTTACAATTCCAAACAGAAAAAGGAGTTTATACCTATGGATACTAGGGGTGTAAATCGGACAGTTAATCACGATGCAATACGATATCGATTCTCTCAGTTAGCGTTACGATATTTGCCAATACCTTAAAAAATTCTACGATACGATTTGATTCGATTCGGAGCTATACCGATTCGATTAATCGATATTTAGATATTATGTGCCAAGTGTACACCACCAGATACATTTATTAACTCACAACACATCCAAAAATATATTACAGGAAATTGAATTAAACTGTTTGAAAATTGCACAGCCTCTCAGCTATATTATCAAAATACCTGTCAGACCTTCGAAGAACACAGGTAAATCAAATATCATTGCAATCATGTTTATTGCCTTCAAAACATCTTTATATGCATGTTACAGCAGTCTCTGTTAGCTTTGTTGCTGTCAGGCACTTGCAGAAATGTCACATGATTATGGCTCTTCTTCGTGTGTAACTACCATATATGGAATTTTCTGTGCAGAGAGCGCCCTCAGGCGACCAGTATGGATTAAAAACAAAGTACATCAGAGTATCCAGCGATCATAAAGATTACATCGATCCATTTGGGTATAAATTCAATAAATATTATTCTTGTCAGTAGAAATAGGATGTAAACCTATGAGAATATATAAATATTTCTCCAAATCTGCACATTGTTGAACTAAAAGCCCTGGGGGCCATTGTTTTGTCAAGCGCTGTCATGACGACTCCACAGGAGTTTTTTTTTTTCGAATTGGAGCGGCTGACTCTGGAACTTACATGCAATACATAGAGATTTTCATTCACCACTAAACGTGGCGTACAAGATTCCGTGAAAAAGTTTCAACTTTTATTTTCCTTTTACGGCCAAAGAAGATATCACAGGTTCATAAAGTTCGCTGAAATCCATCCTCAATCACTTTAAGTCAGCTTTGACGAAACTCATCTCAGCTAGCACGTCTTTTCAAAGTGACAAGCAGCCATGTCACCTGACCTGAATACTGCGCACTGATTTGCTAAAACAGACTTTTCGGGGCTTGACGTTTCTGCTACAAAACAAACTTGCGATTGATCAGGTTTGTGACAAAGGGTTCAGTCAAACTTGTCAGGCATCTATTTCAGTGGAGAAAAGTTACGTGAGGATGTGGAATGTGTCAAAATAAAGGTACCGTATATCGATATTTTGTGTGTGGTATTCGATGCATCGTATCGTTAAGACTTTTGATCAATGCATCGATCCATATCGATGTATTGTTACATCCCTAATGGATACAACATGGCAGCAGACGCAAAGTTAGCTTTCTATGCAGCCTTACGGTAGAGATCCACTTTTGCAACACAGTCGTGTGGCGATGCGACGCCTCCCCATATTTGTACTTTGATGGGCATTCCTCAAGTTTACCGCTATGGGCGTGGTTTTGAGCCAGCAGCACCCTCAGGGGTGCGGATCCACTAGTCCGTGCGATACTTCTGTCGCGCCGTGCTCTGCTTTATTCCTATGGGTGACTTTAACGCGCCCGTAAAGCATCCAGGGAAGGTGGCGCTTCATTTGGAAAAATTCTGCGCATCTCAGTGTTAATTTAGACAGCAATTTTGATTTAATTTTAGTCATAGTCTTGTGACCAAAATGCCATTTAGTTTTAGTCATATTTTAGTCATCTGAATTGTTTTAGTTTTAGTCTAGTTTTAGACGACAAAATATAATAAGATTTTAGTTGACTAGATCTTCAGTAGATTTAGCCGACTAAAATATAATTGCACGGGCAAACAATCAGTACCCTGAGCGGCACTTGAGCAGCGCGTCAGGGTCATCACTGCAGCTACAGATGCGCAAGAGTATTCACACTGGAAGCATTTGTACACTGTCACAGCAGTGGCTCCAAAGCTATAAGCGAGCAAACTAAACATTTGTTTTTAGAAGTTGGTCATTTATAACATTGATAGTCTGGAAAGTTTGTAATGGGGAGGTGTACAACATTCGCAAGTGTTAAACAACAAAACAACCCAGAAAATGGCTCCAATTTATTAGTTTCAGATTCAAATATATATATAAAACACAACTTTCACCCAAACTGAATAATTAAAAACAAGTTTTTACCGGGTAGCCCTCATAAATATTTTTGAGTCTTTATTTTCTCTTATTGGCCTACTCAAGTATTGTTAAAACTCACTAGCCATGCTTATTTTGTGCATTTTGGGAACTTTTTGTGTGAAATCATATTTATTTTTGACCATCAAAAGTGTGCTTTCACTTTAAAGGTGCAGTGTGTATTTTTTAGCGACATCTAGCGGTTCGGTTGAGAGTTTGCACTATGGGCTCAGCCCACTGCTCACACCTCCCTTTCGAAGAAGCTACGGTGGCTAAAACAGGACAAACATATTCGTCTGAGACATATCTGAGACAGCAGAGAATAGCCAGAGTAAGCCAAGAGTGTGTAACATTGTCACTGTTTCTGTATCACAACACTGTCCAAAAAAACACATCATGGAAAACATTTACAATGCCATAGTCAAGCTGAGGATAAGGGTCTTAATATATAATAATAGTAATCAGCTGATTTTCTCACAAATGTAACCATCCCATTTCTACCCACAGAAATTACATGAGCTGTTACTGTGGCTGAAGCTGGTTAAAGCATAAAGCCTCGTTTAAACTCGATGCGCCCGTACGAGCGCAGAAGGCGCGCGCAGCAAAAGTGGCATTGTAACAGAGCGTGTGCCTTCGCAACTCCTAGACACCATTTACTACACACAATAGGCTTTTTTTTCACTGATTTTTAAAACTCTTCGTGATTGACTTAAAATGCTTTCAAGATTGACTTGTCAACTGCGCTAACGGTTAGTGAATTGATTTCTGTAGTATACTACAGATGCCAATGACAAGAGCACTAATCAGCTGTCTCACAAACGTAGCCAGCACATTTATCCCACATAGCAAAGCCATAACACAGCGAGGGAGAAGTTATATGAAACAATCCAACTACATATTTTACACCACTGACAAGGGAAAGGTCACTACTTACCTTATCTATGGCTTCTAACTTTCTGTTGCTTCCCAAGGTAGTGACGAAACGTGGTCTGTAGCGCCGTTTGTTCACCGTCAGCTACAATAGAAACATGACAATATGTCAACCTTCAGAAGGGTGCAGTTATGTAGATATAAATGTCACATTCTCAGGTAATAAAAACAATACAGTTTATTAAGTAAGTTATACACCACTGAAAACATAGTTATGGATGTCATATTGCATTTCTGTTAATAGATACTAAAAAAAATTACACATTCACTTTTAATTTAACGAGCAGTGCAGCAAAAACAGATTCGACGCCGAACCCCTTTCACCTGCTCACCCAAAGCTCCTGCTCCACGCTCACGTGCTGCTCCTGCTCCCAGTGTGATCAATGCACTCATAAAATAACATTAAATGCATGAAGTGTGAAACGTGCCGTTAGATAGGCCACACGCCATCGTGTGCACAAATCTCTGACCCATCGTCTTCTTCCCGCTTCTTCCTCGTCTACTTTCTGACTATCCCTCATACGTCATGTGGTATAATTGAAACGATTTGATAGACTTGGCACCCAATAAACGGCCGCTCTGGGCATTCGTAAACCACGCCTAAATCCTATATCCTGGGGCATTTAAAAAAAAAAAATTATCCATGCATTTACAGGCCTACTGCGAATTACAATACCATTGTTATGTTATTAATTATTTAAATATAATCATTTAATTTAGAGAAAATTAGATGCTAAAAAATGAAATTAAAACCGCCAATAGGTAGCGCCAAATCACCGTCTTATTTGACTTAATTTAACGTCATTAATTCTGGATCTTTGTTCACTGAACTGTTTACTAAATCATATGTTATAAAAATAACTCATACCCTACTTTGGCCATTTTTTCCCCACCACATCTTGAATTGTGGGTGCATACTAATTCTTTATTATGGAGATGTTTTTGTATAGGCTACGTTCTTCCCATAGACTGTAAAAGGTTTTTCCTTTGCTTGTGCAGCGTCACGCAATCACACGTGTCAAGGTCAAGCAAGTCTCAAGTCCTGAAATTTGCAACTCGAGTCCCCCATTATTCTTTTATGGATGAGGAAGAAACAGGATAACGAGCAGAGAAAACTAAAGAAATAAAAACATTCTGTTAGTTTAGTTTTTGTAAGTTTGTGAGAGCTATTTTGTTCAATTTAGAGGTACTTCTTTTAGTTGTTTATTTTTCTAATACATAAAATGCATCATTTCTATCATTTCATTCATTATTTTTGAAACCTGTCTTATGTTGAGTAACCTCTGAGAAGCCTATCTGAATTTGTGTCTTGTAATATCAATATCGCAATAATTTTCTATCCATACAGAGGCATAGCCTACTGTAAATGTATTGAAATTACTAAGGCATCTTAGTAAACTTCAAGTATCTGTTTGCCAGGCCGAGTGTCCTGGTTTTTGGTAATCAAAATACATTGATTCTCCTAGGGAATTTCAAAATACATGATAGAAAAATTTTGTTAAACCACTTACAAGTGTTATGTTGACAACACTATTGAAACAAATACTTTTTATTACAACATGAATAAATAGGCCATTTGTCCCTGGACTAGGGTATTCTATTGGCTCTATTCTATTTTGAAGACCTAGTTTAAAGTCTAAATTAAGGCTCTCACAAATAAATAGTATTATTATACATTTTCTGAGTCATCAGAGTGCCTCATTGAAGTTGAGTTTTGTGTCCCTGCATGGTGTTCTTGAAAAAATGTGTTATTTTTATTTCTGGTTTTAAAAAAAGTCATGTGACCTCTGTGTTTGTCAGACAGATTCGGTACTGGGCTTAGTTGAAAGCCTAAAAGATCCCCTTTCCAACGATACAAACACCATATTATATAATATTGACAATTTCCTAAGCATGAGCCTAAACCAGATATATTCCAGATTTCAAAAACAGAATTTATTTGAGGGGGTTAGTAACTTACTACCTCTGCACTGCTATCGTGATTTTTCTAGTGGTGTATACCTTGCCAAAAAACAATGATAGCATTTGTCTCCCCCAATGATACCGATCAACCCCCCTGGCTCATGGACTACATAATCACGCATTACATAATTACATATGATGGAAGTAAATAACCACCATCAAGCTTTTTAAAAAAGATGCGAAAGTATCACAGAATGATCTCATGCAACACGTGCCATACAGTGTTCAGGGGGTATATGATTTGATGAGATGATTTTTGTGAATAACAGACTGTAATTTTATGTTGTTGTTTTTTTTATGACCTTGGCCATAGGTGCGGCGTACAGCGAGAACTGAGATGAGGACTGCTCTCATTCGACTACTTCTGTGCGACCGGCTGCTCACCGCTTAGGAGATCTAGCCGCCACCTACCGTATAAGATGATGTGCTGATATAGCCGGAGCGCCTCATACTGGATCTCATCCTATACGGTAGGTGGCGGCAATACCACCTAAGCGGTGAGCAGCCGGTAACAAGAAGAGTCCGAAGAAGAACGTCGTCATCTCAGTTCTCCGCGCATGCGCCCATAAGGAAGTAATTGAATAGTCGAATAAAGTCGTTATTTATGTTTATTTCGCACAAAAAGTATTCTCGTCGCTTGATAAACTCATAATTGAGCCGCTGTAGGCACGTGGAATATTTAAACATTTTCTTTAATGACTTTATGGGCCATCAAGAGTAGGTTGTCGAGAATCGATTGGAACCGGGACTAACTTTTCGTTTTCCCGGAATCGTTCAAAAGCTAAAATTTCGATTCCTAGTTTCGATATTCACAAGTCCGCCGAACCGGAAGAAGAAACCGCTGAACAACACCAACGAAGAAGCGTCTACCGGAAGTGTTGGCTTAACCGCGCGAGTTCGAACATGAGTAGCTTACGTCGGCGGTCCAAAGTGTGGCTTCACTTTTTCTAAAAAATAACGAAATCTCGGCAAAATGCTAAATTTGTGACAAAAAGAGTATTTGTGACAGAAGGAGTATTTCCTTCAGAAAGACCGTTGGTTAGCAAGGTTAGCTAAACTTTTTGACCCTGCCTCTTAAAAGAATCGGAATCGGAGAATCGTTAGGAACCGTAATCGAAACAAGGAATCAAAATCGGAATCAGAATCGAGTGATCCAGCTCTCAGATTTAATAAAAAATATCTTTATTTGTGTTCCGAAGATGAACGAAGGTCTTACGGGGTTGGTACAGCATGGGGGTGAGTAATTAATGACTTAATTTTCATTTTTGGGTGAACTAACCCTTTAAGTTCTTCACATGTTAATCCGATACAATTTGATAGCAGGCGCTGTCTCGAAAAACGAGGGTCTGAGAATGCGGGAGTCTGGGTTCAGGGGGACTGTAGATCCAGGTCTCCGAGTCTGCAGCTTCATACTACTCACACCTACTTCAACACGGCCGGTTCTGACCCGCCCACCGATTCATGCATAGCTAAATAACATAGATGCCTACCTCGTGATGACAAACAAGCTACTGAGCAATACAAAATATTGTGCAGTGCCTGGTTGTGGAAGAAGACAGTCGCTGCATGATCTTCCTCTGGATTCCATAGGAATTGCATGGATAAACATTATTTTTAATGAAGTTCCAGCTGATGATGTAAAACATTGTCCATCTGTTCGCTTCATTTGACTGAGGATTGTTTTTGTACAAAAGACTGGATTTGCAGACCGATTAAGAGTAAAGAATGGTACTGTGCCGTTTATATTGGATCTGACAGGAATTGTGCAACAGACGGACTCTGGGTCGAACATGAATGGGCGAATCATTCCGGTTGCCATTTAACAACATTTGACGTTTTCAAAACAATTCCCCCAAGTGCATCGACGGGTGAGTCGAAACTCATTATAATATGCAAAACTGTTCTCCACTCACAGCAATGGGCGTTTACTTCAGTCTTCATTGCGAGACACCCATAAAAACCGAGTGTTTCTGAGATAGGCTCAAAACTAGGGTACAGCCTATTACTTATTCATTTTGATGTTTTTGAATGCAAAAACCAAGTGAACGTCTTAATTGACCTCAGACAAAATATAATAAAATTTTAAAAGCCAATTCATGACCCCTTTAAACAAAACAAAAAAATCACTTGCATTTGGTGCTTGGCAAGAGTTATTTTGAACCCTGATTACTCCAGCTCACCCTTAGAACAATTGAAGAGATCAGACTCAGAATAAGTTTTCAACTATAAAGTCTTTTAATGATCATTACAGAGTGAAACGCAGTGAACAGACCGGTACAACAAAAACAAAACAACAAAAAGAAGAAGTCTGGAACCAAGATCGTACATGTCAGTCGAAGCAGCCGGCATCTCGAGACGTTCTGCTTCTCGTACTGGTGTTACAGTTTAAGTGGACCCTCAACCTTAAAGATACAAACACGGGGGAAAGTTCCCACTGAACGACCAGCAGACATTTTAGATTCATAGACACAGCTCCAGATTGAAACAAAAAAAAAAAAAAAAAAAAAAAACGGAGTAAAAGAAAAATCTAAATGTGCTCCCAATTCTACCTTTAAACACCATCCACACGCACCCCACTGCACATCCCAACAAACAATGTGAAATTGAAGAAGAAATAAAATCAAGGCACAAATATGAATACTGCAAAAAAATGTAACACTCTATACATTACAGATCTGTAATGGTGAATAAATTATCTTTTAAAATATTCTCTATTATTTCTTCTGGATATTTTCATTTTCGGAAAGACAGCTGAACAGGATGGGGCAGCAATGAGAGGGTGGAAAATGAAGATGCAGACAAATGACCGCTCTGAACAAATCTTCCTTAAAACTGATGTACTACCAGAACCAAACACACCAGGGCAGTCCGTTTCCCATAAAACACTTTAAATCAAGGGAATGGGGCATGACACCACCAAAGAGTTAAATAAAAAAATAATTCAAATCAACTTAACATTCAGTGTTAATATTGCAACCCATCTCACTTTAAGAACATTGAGTAAATCTCTGTACTTATCTGTGTATCAGCAGCACGAAAGCTAATGATTAACACAATCCGTAACAGGCCTACCCGACTCGGTATTGCAGCACAAGATCACGTTTTCACTCTGTTAGCACACTAAAGTGTGGCCTACTGCCTGCAAAACTGTGAAGATGGAATGATACTTCTTTGAACATTTTGGAAACTAGTACTTGTTAGCCACACTTTCTCTCTTCAAAAACCTATAACCGGTCTAAAAATGCCTCTATTTCTACATTAAACAACACCTATTAATCTCATCAGCTGCCTCAACACTAACACAGGGCGTAAAACAATAGCTTGGCATCCCATATTTGACGCCAACTTTGCCTATACTTTGCTTATGGAAATTCGTTGGCCCTGTGCGGTGGAAAAGCGAGGTGATGTTTTTTCAGTCATGTTCCACTTGCCTACAGCCTCTTACACCAGACTGCATATGACACATACTCGTACACAAACTCACTTCAGGCATACCAAAAAAACACTCGCAGACCTTCAAAGCGACTGGTTTGAAATGTTTAGATTGAGATTTACCACACAATGCTGAAAGAGAGTACAAAAATTGGGTGTTTAATGAGGAAAAGCCGACTTTGGCACCAGTAATCTCTATTTAAGTATATTATATTTAGTTTATTCATCTGAAATTTCAGAATTTTTCAATTCCTCATCTGAGTTGGTCAAATGTTTTTTTGTAACCACAGTAAACGGGTCTGATTAGACCCAACTGCTAGTCTGATGATTTAAGAAGAGACTGTAAACAACAGACTGGGCACTGAGAGATCACGTCGGGAACACCATACTAGGGTTTCAGGAAATCATCCGCTGAAGAAAAAGACAAAGTAAGCTGAGGACCTCAGAGATGGCATGGCTCAACTACAGATGGAAAGAACCTTAAAGAAAAGCCTTAAAAGCAGGTTCAATAAAGTGTTCTAACTTCAAAGTTTCATTAAGTCCAGTTAATATCGCAGACCGTGCTGCTGACAAAATATCACCATCAATGTCTAATTCTGAGTGGACAGATACACAAGCACACAGATAGCAAGAGAAGACATGACATAGCAGTTTTAGAACTTTTTTATGATAACTTAAAATATACACAAAACAAATTAAGCAATGTATGGTACATCGACAACTCAAAAAAAAAAATTATATACAAAAAGGCAAACATATACCAACAGCTTGTACTGCTCAAAACTTTAACAGCATAAAGTCGTCATGGCCCAAGGGTACTCCGAATGCCATTCAAGAGCAACTGAGAGGTCGCTCTCTCATCTCGGCCCTTCCGGAGCGCAAAATCACCCAGTACCTCACACTGAGAGCTACACACACACAAACAAGACAAAAACACACAGGTTGAGACACACGCCAAACCCGGCAAAGGGCGTTTTGGCTTTAGCAGCTGCGAACCTGACTGACCTACAAGTCATCCTGCGAACGACCCGTCTCCTAAACATCTTGCTATCATTTCAGTCATATCTTTTACCACCTTGGAGTGCACTTCAAAAGTGAGAATGATTATGCTATTAACAAAATGAAAGATTCAATATGACAAAAAAATAAAAATTCTTTAAGACAAAATCATTTAACAAAAAATAAATTAAGGCATGCAGCAGGTAATGATATCGGTATTCTGTTTTTGATTCTTTTTTTGCATTCTGCAGTCATCGCTGATATTCACTGTCAGTCGTGTCCCACACCATTGAAGAATAAAAAAATAATGAACAGAAGTCAAAAACAACAATTAGCTGCCAAAAAGAAGAGTGTTTCCACTGGAATCACAGGCGTCTTTTGGGGGACAGAGCTAAAGCATTGTTTAAAAGGCCAGTTATTTACAGGGGAGTCAGGGTCATGCACGCAACTCATCACAGCCTTCTGTTTAGCCATGGAATTGAGGGGAAAATAAACTTAACACACCACCATGGTGAAATGTATATCGCAATACAAGAAAAGAGTCGAAGTGAAGGACAGATTTAAAATACATCCATTTAAACTGCATTGAACGTCTTCTAAACAATTTGTCTCTTAAAAAACGATATGTATAAAAAAATTATACTAACAGAACATGACAAAATGTCTATTGGCGTCAAGAGTGCTGTTGTAATGTAAAACCAAGCTTTCTACAATAAGCACAGATGACTAGAGCTAAAGTTTGATAGCCTATAAAATTCAATTAAGGCTTCGCAGTAAACATCTGATTTGTTGACGCTGGCACTCCCCACCTTTTTTTTTTTAAAATGTGTTGTGATCTGATTCGCTAAAGCCAGCATGGACATAGGAACATGCAATTAAACGCACGCAGTCACGCTAATACACTTTCACAGATATGATCCAGTAATCTTACATACGCACGCACACACACTCACGTCACACAACTAACTGTGCATTAGACAGGCCTTTGCCCTCCTCACTCCTGTTTTTAAGGGCATTTGGCATCGATACATCACATTTTCTGACTCTGGGTCACGCCGAGGGGGCGAAGCCTGTCAGTACTCTGTTATGGGGGCGGAGCTCGGGATTCAGATTGACCGTGATGTTCTTATACAGGCTGCTCAGGGAGATCTCTGGAGAGTACTGCAGATTGTTCAAGCCGTCCAGATGCTGTCGTTCTTTCGAGTACCTCAGCAACTTGTACCTGAGGGGAGGGCGAGATGAACGTGGGTTAGTGTCTCCTTGAGATAATCTGCTTCAATTTGCAGAGCTCTATATACATTTGACTGCAAATATGACTTTCACACATGGGTCAATCCACTCTAGGCAACAAAGCAACAGATGAATGCAACTTTTGTTTAAGGTCATGTGAAGTGTAAGCAGGACGGAGGTAAAATGAACAGTGCAGTGAAAAGAAAGCTGTTTTCACCTTCCAAATATTAGTACTTAAGTCCTAGCCTCCAAAATTGCAGATAAACAGAAAAGGGATTGAAGGGGGAGCAGTGACGATTTTTACAAGTGCTTGTTAGATAAAAAAAAGGTGCTTCCTCAGTCTTGAATTGACCCTCTGCTAAGCATGCAGTTCCTGTTTTTAGGGCCCAAGCCCAGGGGATGCAGGTTCCTATTGTTTTCCAAAGGATATTCATTATTATTGTTTTTCTTTCAACCTCTTGGGGGCATTAACATGCTCAAACTCTTGAAAATTGCACGCACAATGGAATTGTCGGCCATAAAGGCTTGGCAATAGTTGACATGGGGGGTATTCCATGTTCTGGAATATAATACTTAAAGTAAGGAATAAAATACTGGATATAAAATCAAAAATTCAATTCCTCTTATCAATTCCTCACTGTGTGCATTTTAATTAGTGCTGGGCAACGATTAAATTTTTTAAATCACGATTAATCGCATTAATTTCTTGTAATCGCGATTAATCGCATTGTTACGTGGAAAATTGAATAATGAATTCCAAAGTAATGTATTGCACACTTTTGATTCTAAATGTACTGCTATATACAGCGAATCTCCCGTTCCACCACATCCCAAAGATGCTCTATTGGATTGAGATCTGGTGACTGTGGAGGCCATTTGAGTACAGCGAACTCATTGTCATGTTCAAGAAACCAGTCTGAGATGATTCCAGCTTTATGACATGGCGCATTATCCTGCTGAAAGTAGCCATCAGAAGTTGGGTACATTGTGGTCATAAAGGGATGGACATGGTCAGCAACAATACTCAGGTAGGCTGTGGCGTTGGCAACGATGCTCAATTGGTACCAAGGGGCCCAAAGAGTGCCAAGAAATATTCCCCACACCATGACACCACCACCACCAGCCTGAACCGTTAGATACAAGGCAGGATGGATCCATGCTTTCATGTTGTAGACGCCAAATTCTGACCCTACCATCCGAATGTCGCAGCAGAAATCGAGACTCATCAGACCAGGCAACGTTTTTCCAATCTTCTCATTGTCCAATTTCGATGAGCTTGTGCAAATTGTAGCCTCAGTTTCCTGTTCTTAGCTGAAAGGAGTGGCACCCGGTGTGGTCTTCTGCTGCTGTAGCCCATCTGCCTCAAAGTTCGACGCACTGTGCGTTCAGAGATGCTCTTCTGCCCACCTTGGTTGTAACGGGTGGTTATTTGAGTCACTGTTGCCCTTCTATCAGCTCGAACCAGTCTGGCCATTCTCCTCTGACCTCTGGCATCAACAAGGCATTTCCGCCCACAGAACTGCCGCTCACTGGATGTTTTTTCTTTTTCGGACCATTCTCTGTAAACCCTAGAGATGGTTGTGCGTGAAAATCCCAGTAGATTAGCAGTTTCTGAAATACTCAGACCAGCCCTTCTGGCACCAACAATCATGCCACGTTCAAGTCACTCAAATCACCTTTCTTCCCCATACTGATGCTCGGTTTGAACTGCAGGAGATTGTCTTGACCATGTCTACATGCCTAAATGCACTGAGTTGCCGCCATGTGATTGGCTGCTTAGAAATTAAGTGTTAACGAGCAGTTGGACAGGTGTACCTAATAAAGTGGCCGGTGAGTGTACATAAAAGTGCAATAACATGTGGTTTGCAAAAACTTTAAACAAATAAGGTGCTTTATACCAGCAGAATTCTCTTTTACACAGTAGCAATAAAATATTTATTGTAAATCTCAACTTAAACATTAATGTAATCAAATCAAATATTAAAACAAAACTATTTGGCACAGGGGATTACCTTTTATCTAGTTAAAACGAGTGCAGTTTCCTTTTCTTTTTTTCTCAACAGGTATCTTTTATAAGAGAGCAGCAGAAACAGTCAATGTAGTCAGAGGTCATGACCACTACAGATATAAGTCGACCAACGTTACTTCTCTGATGGTAGCTTAGGTTTGGTCATGCCATGGTTTCCCACGTACACTAAGATTAGGCTACATTAAACAGAGGTAAAGCCCAATATAATTCTACATTGAACTTACGCCGTAGGCTGTGTGTCACGCGTACCCTGACGTGCACTTCTCCAAAAAAGTAACAATGCGTCAATACGCGTACCTCAAGCGCTGTGATTACTGAGAATCGCTCCCCGGGTTTCACATGCTCCCATAATTGCGCGTCAACATCGGAGACAATCGACACAGAAGTATGAATGAAAACCAAAGAGGCTCCGGCGTAGGTCTGACGCAGAAGTATAAGTCAGCATTTAGAGTGAGGTCAAGTGGTCGAGCACAAGGTGCAGCGACAAACGGGTGCATTCCTGTGAAACTGTTGCAGTCAAGCTCGCCTCACGGCACGCGCCCGCTCGTTGTCTACGTTGAAAAGTTTATAATTTTTGTAAACGGCGCGCAGCCGGCACAAATCCCCGGAAGAGAGACTGATCCTCGGTTCGCTGTTTGTGAGTTTCCAGAATCTAATAGTTATCAGGACATCAACAGAAGGGAATTCACATGGTAGAGCACTCTCGCTGAAACTAAACGCAGGTCTATCAGGTAAAGTTATGTATAATTTTAATTTAAGTTAAAAAGGCTACAGCTGCATAGCACACAGAAGCCGTTGGTTACTATCCGCGCCTGTCATTCACTCGTCTCGTGGAGCACTGTCTCCCTTTCCTATTCACCCGAGAGAACCTGCCAAAGCCACTGCTTGTTTGGGTGGGCTATTTGCTGGTTGACCAACATCCCACCCCTCCTGTGATCCATGGTTTGACTGTAGGCCTGTTATTCAGAGCCAGTAAGCAACGGACTTTAAAAAAAAAAAAAAAATGAAAAAAACTGCGTTAACGTGCGTAAAAAAAATTATCGGCATTAATTAATAAATGCGTTAACGCGATAATAACGTGTTAACTTGCCCAGCCCTAATTTTAATATGACTTTAAACCATTCAAGCGAAGACCCCCACGCAAGCGCAGTCACAGAAAGTAATATTTATGTGATTTTAAACCGTTCAAGTGCAAGAAGACTCGCACGCTGATTTTCTGTGTTGCGCACATCCAAAATATGCACACAGAAAGCCACATCTCATACTGCATAGCGTATGAGATGTGTATGAGTTCTTCCATGTCTTTTGCACCTGAACAGACAAATACGCACAAAAATGTCAAAATAAACTCAATAAATTAAGTAAATTCGTGAGTAAAAAGTGTGAGTAAATTCACTTGCTATTTTAAAAACCCACAACCAAGAACTTAAAGAGACAGCAGCCTAATAGTCCTGCCGCAATCTCTAGAATAACGTTAATCAAACGACAGAGTAAATTCACTCGCTATTTTAAAAAGCCACAACCAAGATCTTAGAGACAACAGCGTAATATTTCTGCCGCAGTCTCTAGAATAACGTTAATTAAATGACAGAGTAAATTCACTTGCTATTTTAAAAACCCACAACCAAGAACTTAAAGAGACAGCAGCCTAATATTCCTGCCGCAATCTCTAGAATAACCACAACCAAGAAACCCACAACCAAGATCTTAAAGAGACAGCAGTCTAATATTCCTGCCGCAGTTTCTAGAATAATGTTAATCAAACGACAGAGTAAATGCAAAAATTTGAGGACTGCGCGTGCACAGAGGCATCACCAGGTTTTTGTATCGTTTAGAGTGACACATCGCACCTTGAGGTCAAAATGCATACAGGTTAGCAGGTCTGTGTGTGTACTGACCTCCCCAAAAACTGCACTTCTCCTCGGTGGTGATGGGGAATAGATTTGTATTTGCCAATATCACCTTCTGGCCTGGTCACATTGAAACCTGCATAATGAACCCTGAGAACAAGAAACCCACCCACACACACGTTTCTGTTACATATACATTCATTTGTTTATGATAACATGACATACTTTAGTCACGCACAGATATATGGTGAAGCCACAAATTGTTGTTACACACAAGTAACTGGATGGTTATAAACTGTGTTATGCTGCTCTTAGAAATATGCACATAAATCCAATTAAACATAACTGACCTGTTCCAGAGGTCATCGTCCTCTCCGCCCCAGCCCCAGAATGCGTTGGGAAAGCCATTGATCTTGAGGAATTGTTCGACAGTAAGTCCACTTACTCCACCGAAAAACTCATTGTAGGGCAGACTGAAAACACACACACACACACTTCAACACTCAGTAAACTGAAGTACCACTGTGCAATCAGAAGAGAAGGAGCGGGGAAAATAAAAAGAAGAAACAGAAACCTTACCATCAGGAATCACTTGAAAGCAATAGGCAACAAAAAAACAAGCCTTTTAATAGCACAGACTATAATGCTACTTCACAAGGTGATGAGGAGATACAGCACACTTACTTCCTTGTAATCTCCCCACAAAGCATTTTGGTTTCAACCAGAATACGTTCACATGAACAACAGTCCTTAAAACTCAACCAAGGCAAAGCTGAACCTCAGAGGTCTAGAAATAAGTCCTTGGTCACATGCAAAATAAGGGTAAATTCTCCAACAACGCCAAATACTTTTGAGAGACAATTAAAGCTGTGTTTACACCTCATTACACAAATGACCGTCTGCATAACAAAGATTGCCAAAATCGCCACGATCCCAAAAGCATTTCAGTCTATCAAAGTTCTATGAGCTGCTGTGAAAATGCAATAATGTGAGGATGATGAACTGCAGCAGCCCTGCATTTATTTGACCCAAAATGTGAGCTGAGCTTTTATAACAAGATAGATACACATACAGAAACAATACACCAGGAAGTGAATTTAAGGGTTTTCAGGCCCTTAACATTTGCATGAAACAGGTTTCCTGAAACCCATTAAAATGATTTGGACTTGGATCAGATGGAGGAGGAAAAAATGTTTCAACATTTTTAAGAAATATATAATAGATTCAAATAAGAAGACTAAACCATGACATGAAAGAATGTAGAAAATAACGGTTAAACAAGATTAATGACAGATTATTTAAGAAACACAAAAAAAATTCAAATCAATGCAAATACACCCTGAATATTGAACAGCACAAATATAGCATGAAATTGATGACCTCACATTTTCTATCAAATTAAAGCTGAATTACACATGCTAATGTTGAGGAAATCACAAATGTTTGGTTTTTTCCCAACTAGTTTTGTCTTAACTACGCCAATTAGATTTGCAAGTAAAAAGGCAGTTCACACATTTACATCTCATGATCAAGAAAGTGGCACAACAAAATACGGCAAATCTAAAGAGGCAACAAATCACAAAAAGAAACTGATGTTAATAGTGAGAATCTATATTGTTTTCACATTATTTTGTGGCATTCAAGATAAAGCTTTGAACAGTCTTGAATAGGCATTTTTAAAAATGTCCTCTTTATGGTTGCACACAAAAAAAAAATATTTGTTTCAGTGAAAAAGCTAATTTTAGATCTTAATCAGAAAGATAAAACCAAACAACCAACTAACTAACTAAACACAATCCCTTAAAATCTGCAAGGATCTACAGGCAGTGGCATAACATCACAACAGTTTATACACACGCACTTAAACACGACAATGTGTGCTCTAAAACACAAGAATTGCCTAAAATACGCACTTTGAAAACAAACTTAACTCAACTTATCTGCATTAAAAACCTGGAATATCAAGAGCTGGGCAATAAAGAAAATAAACATTAAACAATCAGGAAAAAGCAGAAAGAGGAGGGTAAAAGTAATGAAAAGAGAGAATAACTAAAGTAAACCTTTAAGACAGATCACTTACATGTACATGTACTTGTCAAGCTTGGCGGCGAAGTGACGAAGGCATCTGACCACAGCCGTAGTAATTACGGTCGTTTTCTGGGATGTGATCGACGTCGTGAAACACCACACAGTCCCAGGCCGAGGTCTTCATAGCCTCTTTAAAGCCCACGTTAAACAGCATGGCACGGTTAAACGGCTGAGTACCCGCCTGAAAACACAAATACATGACTGAAAAAATGCAGACAGGAATGCAGCAGCACAACAACCCACCAAAAACATTTACAAACTGAATCCACAGGGCTGCCAACTCTCATGAATTTACTGTTACTGGCAATTGTCACTTTTTTACTAGCTCTCACGCCACACACCATTTCCTCACGCAGAGAAAAATCATGAAGGACTCCAACAGACAAGATTATTATTGATATGAAACAAATTCTGTCAATTTAGTTACGAAATTCAAACAATAAATACCATTTTGGCGCTTGTAAATGTGAGGTGACCGATCGCTGACAGATCTCAGTTCAAGCCGCACGGTGAACCGTTATCCGTTGTTATTCTTTACTACTAGTTAATAGTAAATAACACGAATGACCAATAGGTAATTTGAAAGTTAAGCCAAGTTCACACTACAGGATTTTAAGCCCGATTTGCAAATCGTTGAGCTCGCGACAGGTCAGGGTGTTATCGCGTGCAAATCGCGGGGATTAGCGGACGATGAACGCTTGCCAATCTTTAAGTATGAAAGAGTCCACAACGCAGCGGCAAACGCTCGCAGACGCGTCGCCGAGCCCAGAAAAAAATCTAGCCTGCTAGATATCCAGAGCCGTCGCGTGACTCAACCTCAGTGATGTCATGAGCTACAGCCAATCAGAGGTTGAGGACACCAGGTAAATCTTAGTTTTTTTTTTTTTTTGCTTTTTCCTCAGAGCAAATCATCGCGCAAACCGTGTGCAGCACTAGTTTCTGTCTGACTTCCATATTGCCGTGTTGTGTTCTCTTCTTCGCTGGGTATTGGCACGCGTGCTGTTCCGCGTCATTTCTGGTTCGTTTTATTGCGTGGTTTTTTCGTGACAAAACGTGGTTTGTAGACAAGATAGAATCGTTGGGTGACAGAGTTGTTCTCAACTCATTATTTATTTGATTATTTTCAGGATTTAGACTGTGCCATAGTACTGAAACAGCTCTCATTAGAGTGAAAAATGATTTGCTCTTATCATCTGATCGTGGTTGTATCTCTATGTAGTGCGTTGTCAACTCATGTAGTGCGTTACCTCCTGTTGTGGATCAATCACGTTGTGTTGTGTGGTGTGAACAGTTAAAACAACTTGAACACTCCAGTTTTCACTGAGAGCAAGTCATGTAGTGTGAACCGCACAGTTCAGCCTGAACGTTTTAAAATCATGTAGTGTGAACAAGGCTTTACAGTTCAACTTACCGAAATGCAATAAAATCGATTCGATCAGTGTTTTTCAAACCATGGAAAGAGGTCCATTAAACAGCTGGAGAACAATATGTCATGTAACGTTAAATTTACCTCAGGAAAGCCATTTAATGACCATAGCATGTTAGTTGGACTTTGAAATTGCTACAGAAAGGAGCATTTTACTAAATAAGATAATTATTTTAACCTCTATTATATTTTCACCTATATCATTAAAATATTATAACATTGTTATTGTAAGAAACACATTATATTTAATTTGAGATGTTATTTTAAACCTCTAATAATAATACCAGCTGACAGGGCTATCTGTATGAGATATTTTTGTTTGGATAACAATTAGCATAACACATCAATGCATCTACTGTCCCTAACATTTATCCAAAGGAATTGATAATCCCAGAAAAAGGTTAAAACTTGTTTTGAACAATTACTCGGTCATCTGCAGATTGATTTTTAGTAAGGTGGAGAAAAATCTATTTAAATCGGAAATTGGATATTTTTGTGAAAATATCTGGGATTTTCTTTTTAGGCCATATCGCCCAGCCCTAATGTTGTTATAGTTGTCTTGTCATTAAGTGTCATTCGGTAAATTTTGACACTTTTAATGCAAAGTTGACATTGTTAAAAATGTCTTTGTTATGACCTTAACCAATAAATGGACCTTAACCAATAAATCATAACCTGTCACATGACACTTAATAACTCGTCCAACGTGTTCCACTTTACTTGAGGTAAGGGGAAATATTAATGACACTGTTGTTAAAGCATTTGACTGTGTAATAACCCTTAACTGACATCTTTATAACTAGTACAATGTGTTCCACTTTACTTGAGGACAAGTCAAATATTCATGACACAGTTATAATCAGGGACGTGCACAGACATTTTGAGGGGCAGGGGCTCAAGTGAAAAAAAGGGCACTTCTCATAATTACGTTTTTTTTCTTTTGACTTTTTTAAAACAAAAAAGTATATTAACACAACTCTGACTTTTTATAAAATGTATTAAAGTTAATTTTATCTTCCTCAAATTCACGCAATTGTTTCATTTTCAAAAGATGTCTACAAAATAATCAGTTCACACAGAAACCAATGTTCTCCCTAGTATTCACCAGGTTTATTGAGCAGCAAAGGAAACCATGCCACAATGTGCATGTTTTCTATGCTATATATTTGATACACCAGATAGTGACATGGACTTAGTTTCACATAGGAGGGAAGACTGTATCATCATCATCAAATAAAACCTTCAAAATCCACATTTAGATGGAGTTTGTTTTAAACCTACTATCCTCCATCTGTTTGCATCTGTAGATTTCCTCTAAATTCACCAATTTAGATTTCTAAATTTCAGGGGGAAAGACTATTGATGTATGCAAGTCATTAACTTAAATAATAAGATTTTTAGGCCATAAAAAGTAATTAAAACCTCCGGATTTTTCCATACAATGGCATAAATTTTCACGCGTTAACTCTTGATCGGTGCCAGACCCTACTGTCTATGTTCAGAAATGATATTTAGAAACACTATTCAATAAATATATTTGTTTGACAGGGAAGCTGTGCTCAAACAGGAATAAATATTATTTTTTTTTAATTAAAAAAGCACCCCAGAAAAAAAGGGCACTTTCTCTCCAGGAATAAAAAGGGCAGGTGCTCAAGCCCCCTTTAATGTCTATGTGTGCACGTGCCTGGTTATAATGGTGTCATGACAACAAAGTCAAAACCAACCACATATGACAGGGTAATGTAACACAAACCTAAATAACTTCTTTAAGTTTGATAATTAGACCTGTTGTGACATATTTGTGACGGGTTATGATTTCTTGGTTAATGTCAAGTACGTAATGTCAAGTCATAATCAAGATAATCAATTTTGTCTTTGTTAATGTCAAGTAGGGATGGGCAATGATTAATCGCATCTGAAATAAAAGTTTGTGTTTACATAATATATGTGTGTGTAGTGTGTATAATTAATTTGATATATATAAATACCCACACATGCATGTATATATTTAAGAAAAATCTGTTATTAATATATCAAATATTTATATTTATATATAATATTAATTATGTATAAATATATATAAAGTATATACATGCAAATATTTCTTAAATATATACATGCATGTGTGTGTATTTATATATACAAATTAATTATACACACTACACACACATGTATTATGTAAACAAACTTTTATTTTGGATGCGATTAATCGCGATTAATCATTGCCCATCCCTAAAAGTTGTCATAACAAAGACATCTTAAAAATGTCAACTTTGCATTAAAAGTGTCATAATTTACTGAATGACACTTAATGACAACAGTCATAAACATTCATAAAGACTCCTTCATGTTCATGACAGGTGTTGTCATGTTTATGACAGTGTCATGACAGTCTTATGCACACCCCTTTAAATAAAGTGTTACCCAACAAATATGCAATGGCAAGAAAGAATTGGAGTATTAAAACGCATACCTGTTCAATGACATAAAAGGCAAACTGCAAGCGTTGGCGTTGGAGCATAGGGGCGAGATGCTGAAAGAGGATGGGAAGATGCTCATGTCGATTCCTAAAAGGGATAAGTATGGCCACCTGAGAGAAAGGATAAGAGAACAACACAAAAACAGTCATGCTGATGTCCTGATGATCTTTTTTAAATGATGCAATCACAACAGTAGCCATGTTTCCATCGACACGTTTTTATCTGAATTAAGTGATATCGAATGAAAAATGCCTTATGGAAACAGTAAAATTCGATGAATTTTCATGAATATCGACTAAAATGAAATACGTTCGGTCTCATCGGATTTTTCTCTTGATCGATATACGGCTAATGCGATAAAAGCTGATGGAAACGTTATTTACCGAATAAATAATGAATTGCGATTAAGTTTTAGGCCCTTTTATGGTTGCAACACGTCAGATGACGAGTTAATTTCCGGCCAGTCCCACTCTGTTTGCGCACACATGGCGGATTGTCAACAAAGACAGATGTAAGTGGACAAAGTAAAAAAATGCTTCAACCAAAGGGTTTCCGTGAAGTGTCTCAGAACCAGGATCTCCCAGAACTGATGGAGCGCTGTCGTTCCCACACCACAGTCGCCTCCGCTGTCGTCGGGCATTTACGTGCATTCGGCATCAACATAGCAATGTTTATAGCGTCATTGTTTTCTTAGGTTAGTTTTGCTTGTTTTTACGTGGCTTGGTTGAGTTCTAATGTATAATGTGGTCTGTTATTTCTGGTTAACAGACTGCGGCGCTGCTAGTATACACACCGTTGCCATGGACGCAGTTCAGAGACGGAACAGACTTATTTTCTTTAGCAGAAGCAATACTCGTTTTTAAATCAATAAACTCGTTTTTAAGTCAATATTTTGTGTCAAATTATTTATTTATTTGGTTGATTTATATGTAATAAGCAGGATAATGTATAGCGAGGCGGTTGTTATAGCGAATACAACCCCTTCAGGCTAACAACCGCCTCGCATACATATCCCATACATATGTCGCCATCAGCTGGCACATAAGCATTATTAGGCTACAACTTGTGAAATATTGATCATTTGTTGGTAGATGGCGATCCGTTTTGTCTAACAAAACTTTGTTCGCAAAAGTTTGTTTGAATGTTGTTCGATTCAGTGCGAAAATTAATGGAAACACCTTAAAATGTCTAAAATCAATTTGATATACCAATTTGATCGCAAAACAGCATGTGACGTCATTACGTACAGGTTTTTATTCGCTTTAAAGCCGTTGGATGGAAACACACTTTCACCAGCTTTATTCGCATGAGTTTTTTAACCGAACTTCAGATAATTCGATTGAAAAGTGGATGGAAACATGGCTAGTGACGCACCTTCCAGCGTGGTTTGCAATCTTTGGGCTTCCAGTGGCCTCCAAATTGAATGTCCAGAAGTTTGAGCTTCACTTCAATCTCCTCCACAGGAACCTCCGTCATGTTGACTTCCATCTGACCCTCTGTAAGGAAACACAACAGCAAGCAAATAAGAAAACGAGATTTGAGAATAAAATTTCTGCATGAGAAGTGTGTGAACACTAGGAGTGTGACGAGATTTCTCCTAGTCTCGCGAGACTAAAATGTGACGATATTTCTCGTCAATAGCCATGGAAGGTGAAATTAGCATAGAATCTGCCACCGCTACATTTCACAATACATTATAGTGACCACTACGGCACCGCCTCCACTGTTCGTTTTGCTGTTTTTATAAAAATAAACGTCTGCTCATCCAGTGCAGTTGCAGCACTGTGCAGCACGAATAACAGTCCACTGATCGTGTGTGACAATGACAGAGGATTCGTTGGCGCAACAGAGCCTAAGCGTCTGATAAATGTCTTATCTTGTAGAATATGCGTTCAGCACCACTGCACCCTACGCACAGTGAATGTGTGATCGCGGATCCGAAAGTAAAACGCGAGCTCCCTGATGCTTGCAAATTATGCTGCATACAATAGCCTGTCTCCCAATATCAAATCTCTGGACTGTGTAGTTGTGGCTCTGGTCTCAGTTTGCACTTTTGAATATTTAGAGAGTACTTTGATTATGGTTGCACTTGCACTAATTGTTAGCAGTTAATAAAACTAAGAAAAAACTTATTTTTGTTGTTTATACTGTTTTTATTTCTATGTTCAATTTGTGGAAAGGAGTTCAATTAGGAGTCCACACAAAGCCTCAATCAGAACTCATGTGAAATCATACAGGAGAAGCCAGTCAGTTGGAGTTTGTGGCAAAACATTTACAGTGCTTATTGTTGTTTTTTTTAATGCATTTGTTAATTCAGACTCAAAGTAGAATTGAAATGACATTTATTACAAGCATTATTAGTTAAAATATTTAAAAATGCACCAGATGATTATTTTTCCAGAAATGATGAATATTGGCATTGAGGATATCTAAAACTCGTGAACCCAATCTCGTGAGAAGTGTCTAAATCACACCCCTAGTAAATACAGGTTAAAAGCTTCTGACAGCCACTTTGATACTTAACAGACAACTTCATTATAAAGAAAAACAACAACAAATATAAATATATAAATATATATATATATATATATATACACGCTGACCAGTCAAAAGTTTAAGGTCGGTAAGATTTTTTATGTTTTTAAAAGAAGTCTCTTCTGCTCACCAAGGCTGCAATTTTTGGATAAAAAATACACAAAAAACACAGTAATATTGTGTAATATTATGACAATTTAAAATGACTTTTTTATGTTAATATATATTAAAATGTATTTTATTCCTCTGAAAAAAAGCTGAATTTTCAGCATCATTACTCCAGTCTTCAGTGTCACATGATCCTTCACAAATCACTCTAATATGATGATTTTATGCTCCAAAAACATGTATGATTATTATCCATGTTGAAAACAGTTTTTTACATTTTTATTTCAGGATTATTTGATGAATAGAAAGTTCAAAGAACAGCATTTATTTAATAAGAATCTTTTCTAACATTATAAATGTCTTTACTGTAACTTTTGATCAATGTAACTCATCCTTGACTGAATAGAAGTATTGATTTCTTATTTATTTCCCCAAAAATAAAATACAAATTCTTACTGACCCCAAACTTTTTAAAGGGTAGTGTTTAATGTAACAAAAGCTTTCCATTTCAGATAAAAGCTGTTCTTTTCAACTTTCTATTCATCATAGAATCCTGAAATAAAAATGTAAAAAACTGTTTTTAAAAACATTAAAAAATCTTACCGACTCTAAACTTTTGACCGGTAGTGTGTGTGTATATATATATATATATATATATATATATATGATATACGAATCTATGACAAAATTGCTATTATAAACTACATTAGTGGATAATTCAGCAGTAAAATTTAGTCTAGAAAAATCATGAGTGCACAATTATTGTATAAAATCTGTGGGGAACAAATAAGAGACAATAGGTGTAACAAAATTTGCACATTGCTCTTTGTATTGTTGTAAAATATTAATGAAAAACTAACAAAACTCATGAAAAACAATAACAAATATCAAAAAGATAAATTATTTTAGATATAGCCTTAGGCTACTATAAAATTGAAACATGTTTTAAATGTATAGCACAGCAGTTTAATGAGGCAGCAACATATGATGGATAGGACAGAACAAGCAGGCTATTAATAATCTTTCATTGCTTCACTGCATTATGATATTAAAAGCTACAACATCCACACTTATGACACATCCGAGCACACGAATGATGCGCTTGAAGCAACATGGAGTCACAGCGCGTCGAGTCCGCATTAAAAAGTTCAAAGCACAGGAAATATTGATGCATAGTGTATTTTACAGTATCTATGCAATAGTTTATTGAGCCTTTTCTTTTCACAGTTTGAATTGCCGTTACTGTGCGTGTGAAGAACAATTATAGTGCTCTGACTAGTCACTAGAGTTGTGATCTAAACAGACACCCGGTAATAAGTTAACGTGACCATATTTTGATTACCAAAAACCAGGACACTCGGCCCAGCAAACAGATACAAAAATGATATTTTACTCAATGATGCCTTATTAATTTCAATACATTTACAGTAAGCTATGCCACCTCTGTATAGAAAATGTATATATTACAAGACACAAATTCAGATAGGCTTCTCAGAGGTTATTTAACATGTTTTGTTATACATTTATATCTTTAGTTTTCTTCCTCTTTATCCTGTTTTTCTTTTTCATCCTTCCTTGTTTGTTCATCTATATTTAGCTGTAGAGCTGATCTTTCCCAGCAGTTCTTTGAAAACCAGGACATTTTCATCATTTTATAAAAAACAGCCAGGATGGCCAGGACAGGACGTGATAACAGGACTTATCCTGGGAAAACAGGACTGTTGGTCACCCTATAATAAGTAACATGATTAAGTTACAGCAATAAAGTCCAGCAAGATAAAGTTGTTTAATGTGAAACCATAGACCTTTATCTACAGATCAAGTATAATAATAGTAACATTGAATCATCTTGGAGAGGGTTTCATCGTGTTGACTGTCGTAAGCGAACGTGACACACTGTTTGATGCTGAATGGAGAATGACTGACAGCAGCAGCGGAGGAAGAGTTTACATGATCTTGAATTTAATGACTTAAATATTCATTTCTATCTCACATTATACTATATAAAGTAAACTTTATGGTGCTTTATAATGTTTTTGTGCATTTTTGGGGGCTTAACAATAACACAGTATACCCACAATATCGGATTCTGGATCGGCCTCGTCTACTCGACAGAAAGATGACAGTATCGGAGCCGATACTGAATATCGGATCTGTGCATCCCTAGACTGTATCCAACCTCACATACTTTCTCAGAGTATATACTTCATTTGAATAAGTAATTACTTCATGACTGTTCAAAAGTATGTTATACTATATAGTATGAAGAGGTACCACGACATGTCATTGTTATGTGATCTACAGTATCGGTTGCATTGCTTTACTACCTTTCACAAATCCTCTAACATGGCCCTATGGGATAGTAAAGTGTCCATTGGACGTGCATATCACAATAGCCAGAAATATTTGATCATCTTACATAAAAAACATCACATCCGCATTGTTTTTTTTTAATATTAATTTATCGCCCATAATAAATGCCGATACCGATAGTTAGGAAAAATGCCAAACATCAGCTGATAATATCAGTCGGGCTCTACTGTTTGATAAATATTACTCTTTTCACAAACTGTTTTCACATCCACAACATGGGTGATTTCAGATGCAGCCCAAAAAGTCAGCCTAATTAAAGGGCACCTATTATGGCATTTAAAATGTTCCTAATATTGTTCTGGGAGTCCCCAACAACAGTTTTACATGAATGCAATGACAAAAACACACTTTTGTTGTCTTATAATATGCATTTATTTTTACTTGATTTGCTCACCGACTCCCAAATGATTCGTACAACGAACTCATTTTTCCAAACTATTCCTTTGCGTGACGCTGATCGGCGGTGATTGGTCAGATGACCCAGTCAGTTATTGTTTGTTAGTAGGGCTGTCAAACGATTAATCACAATTAATCGCATCCAAAATAAAAGTTTGTGTTTACACAATATATGTGGGTGCTGCACTGTGTGTAATTATTTTATGTATATAAATACACACACATACATGTATATATTTAAGAAATATTTTTATGTACATACTGTATATAGACTTATATACAATTTATATTATAAATAAATATAAATATTTATATAGCTGCGAGCAGCGAATTGCGGGCCCAAGCCGGTGGCACCGAACCCCGGTGCCTAAAGGCACCGGGATGGCGGTACCGCCGGCTTTGGCCCTCCCATCGCTGCTCGCAGCTATATTTATATATATATATATATATATATATATATAAAGCCGGTGGCACCGCCACCTTGGTGCCTTTAGGGTTATTCTGCACGACGTGCAAAAACGTAACCCCTGCTTTGGAATACATACTAGTATGTATTCCACAATTGGAATACATACTAACATACTAGTCAGAACTGAATAGTTGATATCTGAATGACAGATCACCATAGAAGTCACTGGAAAAAATGTGACTAGTAACAAAAGAATAGTTACTAGTCACCATTGAAATAAGTACTAGTGTCTAATGAATAAGTACTAGTATCTATTTAATAGGTACTAGCATCTAATGAATAAGTACTAGTAACTAATTAATAAGCATTGGTATGTAATGAATAAGGACTAGCATCTAATGAATAAGTACTAGTATCTAATAAATAAGGACTAGTGTCTAATGAATAAGTACTAGTATCTTTAAAAAGGTACTAGTACCTAAAGAATAAACACTAGTATCTAAAAGAAAAGGCACTAGTATCTAAAAGAATAAGCACTAGTAGCTAATGAATAAGTACTAGTACTTAATGGAATAGATACTAGTATCCAAAAAATAAGTACTAGTAGCATGAAAATAGAGACTAGTAGGTTAAAATGATTAAATGTTAAAACGGCTTGCCATACTCTATCTGTCGTTTCGACTAGTCACAATTACGTTACAGATATCTTAAATGATAATACAAACTATCCAAAATGTAATTACGACTAGAAAGACGTTGTTGATATCTACAATGTTAATTACGAATAGTCAAACTTAGCTTTTAAATGTTAAAAGGGCTTGCCATACAGAAGTGTAGGCTCAGAGAGACACTCAACATTTTCAAACCAAAATATCTGACTTTCTGTGGGTCCTAGCTCATGAGTGTAAATTAGAAAGTTGTCCGGCTTGAGGAGAATATATGAATATATGAAACGATGAGATCAACATGTGTACTGAGTTTCATATTATTACATGCAAGCGTGTTTGATTTATGGACCAAGTTTTTGGACCCCGTTCCAGGGGGCGCTGTCTCAGCCCCCTTGCCACACCCGGGTACCATCTTCCCGGCTCTGATGGCTGTGGGATCTGACCTGTGTGCAAAGTTTCAAGAGTTTTCAAACCCATTAAGGGCCCCAAAAGCCGCTAAGAGACTCAAAATCATCAAAAAAAGGAATGTTAAAGTTTGATGCGTTGCTATGGCAACATTATCTTAGATATTGAATAATGCTTTCACAGCTCTTCATCTGGCGTGTGTTTACATTATACAGATGAAGTTTGAAGCAAATCGGGTAAAAGTAAGAGTGTGATTTCAAAGCATTTTGCAAGTGAAACACTTTCTGCTGCCAGTTGGTGGCGCTATATATTTGACTCACAATAGTCACATCCATGTGATCGGCCTCTTACAACGAACACACTGCTGAAGTTTCATCAAGATCAGTTAATGTATGCAGAAGTTTTAACACACTTCCTTTTTGATTTATGGACCAAGTTAATTTAATTAATACACTAATTATATAAAACTATTGTCAATGCACTACAATTAAACAGGTTATATGTCTTTACTTATAAAAATAAAAACAAAAACTTATTTAAAAAATACCAGGCTTAAGAAATGTATTTACTTTAGCAGGCCAGACACACAGTGAAATTATTAAGCCCCCTCCCCCTACACACACACACACAGAGACTGTGTGTCAAAAGACTCAATCACACACACACACAGACTGTGTGACAGGCCTAGGCTCAGAAAGAGCATGATCATATTCAAACTACAATATCTGACTTTCTGTGGGTTTGAGATTATTATTGTTAATTAGAAAGTTGTTTGGCTTGAATAGAACAATATACACGGCAAGTTTTGTAACTGTCAGTAAAACTAACCAAGTTATAACACACTTTATGTGTCCTTTTTTAGTCAAAAAAATCCGCCACGGCCAAACCGTTCGAGATATCAAAAATCCGTCCGGAATATAGCATCCTCAATGTCTTGACTTCATGCACACTGAGTTTGGTGGTGATTGGTAACAGCATGGGTTGTAATTTGATGTTTTTCTAGGACAATTATTTAAAAAAAAAAAACATAATTCCCGACTTCCGTTTGAACTGTCGTAAAACTTAGAGCACGAAAGTTGTTTGGCCTGATGTGATCTATGAGTGTACCGAGTTTCATATTAATCCATGCACGTGTGTTTGATTTATGGACAAATGTTCGAATCCCTAAAAGAATGCATCCTAAAAGAATGGTAAAGTTTGATGCGTCGCCACGGCAACAGTTTCAAAGATATCAAGAATCCATTCATAGGTCTTCATCTGCCGTGTATGTACATTATACAGATGAAGTTTGAAGCAAATCGGGTAAAAATAAGAGGGTGATTTCAAAGCATTTTGAAAGTGACACACTTCCTGCTGCCAGTTGGTGGCGCTATAACTTTGACTCACAATAGTCACATCCATGTGATCGTCCTCTTACAGCGAACGCACTGCTGAAGTTTCATCCAGATCAGTTAATGTATGCTGAAGTTATGACACACTTCCTGTTTCACGCTTCTCGCCATAGTTTCGTTTCCCTCGCCACGGCCAAACCGTTCCGAGATATCAAAAATCCCCACACAAACTTTCATCCTCAATGTCTTGACTTCTAGCTGACCGAGTTTCGTCGAATTTGGATCAGAGCTCTAGGAGGAGTATTTAAAAGTTCATTGCGTGTGTTTTACAAAAAAACCTCAATAGCCGACTTCCTGTTGGGCTGGGGGTAAAAAGCAAGAACGCGAGGTATAGATGAAATTCTGCTATCGACATGTGTACCGAGTTTCATATTATTACATGCAAGTGTGTTTGAGTTATGGACCAGGTGTTCGGACCCCATTCCAGGGGGCGCTGACGAGCCGCCCTGCCACGCCCGGGTACCAGCTTCAGCCCGGCTCTGATGGCCGCGGGTTCTGACCCGTGTGCAAAGTTTCAAGAGTTTTCGAACATGTTAAGGGCCCCAAAAGTGCCCCGAGCAGTCGCTAGAAAAAAAAAAAAAAAAAAAAAAAAAAAAAAAAAAAAAAATAATCGGAAGGATAATAGGAGGGCCCTGCCCTTTCAGGGCTTGGGCCTAAATATATAAAAAAAATTTTCTTAAATATACATGCATGTGTATGTATTTATATACATATATAAATACACACACAAAATAATTATACACAGTGCATTTTAAAACACAAACTTTTATTTTGGATGCCGATCTAATCGCGACTTAATTGTTTGACAGCCCTATTTGTTAGCCCAACACAAACATATTGATAAACCACTGCAGTACTACAAGATGCTCTATTCTTTATGACAACTCCAATAACAGCGACAGACATTTCACATATTTAAAAAAAATTGACATTGGAGACCTAGAAGCTGCGCTGAGCCTAACTTACACACACACACACACACACACTTATTGCGCCTTCCCCTCCTTGCGCCCCGATGCTACAAAACCCATAAAAGCAACCATTATTAATAATGCTTACAGGTTGTGAATCGGAGGAGGAAGCTGATCCATATACACTGGGTAAGTAAGTTACTGAGCCCTCCTTACAGGAACAACCGCTTGCGAATCCACATTTGAATTCATTTTTGTTTTTGAACGATTAGTAATTAAAATGATGAGAACACAATCGGGCTATAATGTTGTGGTCTCGTTGCAAATATGAACTCTAACCACCGATTCTTCACATGCTCATCCCAGGGAAATGAAAACAAAGTGGCTGAACTATCTTTGCATTGTATAACACAACGTCTTCTCGACATGATGCTATGATGAAGTATTTGAATGTTGTTCTAGACTTCAAGTTTACACTTCCGTACTGCGCGCGTCAATTAGCTTATGTTTCGTATCAGTCACTACGCAAACAGCTAATGACTCATTTCAAAAATAATTCATTTCATAGACTCAGAGTTGACTCTCACTTTTGAAAGATAATAACTTTATATACGGTGCACTTTCAGATATAAATCTTTGCAGGATGTTTTCATTTCCTTAGAGCTATATTCCACACTACATGAACAGTCATTTTCAAAAACCCATGATATGGGCTCTTTAAAGCAAATAAGTAATGCATTTGGCTTAGCAACATCGAACACACAACTGTATTCAAATAATTTGAGTCAAGAAGAGAAAAGAATTGTTGAACTTACTCATAGAAGGTAACCGTTCAGGACAGGGCAGGTTCTGAGCATATGTGAAATTCTCAGGGAGGTATGTGGTTGGGCTGAGCGATATACTCGCTGAGAATTATTTCCATCAGGATAATCTGTTAAAACAAATTGAGACGGACACAAATTAAAGTTAATGCGAATTGCTGTTCCCATTTTATTTCCATAACATGACTTATGAGTAAAAATGTATTCAATGGGGAAAAAAATGTGTGGCGGCACTTGGTTTTATCCACTGGGAATTGATTGGACAGTGCAAAGAACTGAGCCAGACTGAACGATTGTCTAATAGCTCTTTGGCTGTAGGTTAAGATCATTCAACAGCCTATATTTTTGTGATTTTGATTTTGTGAATTACATTCTGACTTTGTGAAAATACTTTTTTTGGCCGTGGAACAACATGATGAATAGTTCGCAGTGAGACCAGGGACATTCAATAAGTGAGAAAATAAGGTCACATTGAAGCGGAGGAACAGGAACTACTTAGCCAAAAGTATACCACACACGTTCAATGTTCCACTCCAGCTTGTGTGATGTAAATTTCATTGTTAGCACAGTTCTCTGATGTCCATTTAAATCATTTTTTATGCACTCGGACAACAACAATACATGAACAAGCCATTTGAGCACTCAAAAACAAAGGTCCAGGATGTAGTACGATAAACTCACTGAACACATCCATCTGCATTCACGGTCAATGGAGTATATTTTGAAAAACTTGCATGCTCAACTGTGCGCTGACATAAAGCAAAATGTCGGAACAACCTGGGCCTTTGCAGTTAGGGTTCAGTTCAAAGATAAGCCTGGTCAATGTTATTATGAAGAGATGTCGTGTTGACTCTTACCTGTGCCGTTGAGTGTACTGTTTTTATTGGTGTATAGCCTGATCATGTGACCAATGGTCCTGCACATTGTCTCGGAACATGATACCCTGAGCCTGTACCATGAAGAAATATGTGTTGACTGAAACAGAGAAAGAGAGAGGATGTTTAAGGAATTTCCCCAATGATGTAAAGAGGAAATGCAATGACCAAGCACCGCAGACCTGCTGAATTAAAAAAAAAAGTGCAAATTGTAAAACATTTGGTAACCGGACAGCAAAACTGAAAGCTTTTTTCCCTCATCCTAAAAAGCTCTTAAGAAAATGGCACAATGCTGAAACTATAAGCAGATATCATTGTAAGCATCAATGGCTGTCTGTGGTTTAGCCTCAGCTCTTGTTAGTGTAATGTAGTTTTGTTTTAGGTTAATACATTTGAGGTTAATAATTGCTACAATAAGATTATGTCAGCATTCCTGAGTCCAACATTTCCAAGTCCAAATTTGAGAAGAAATGAACCAAGATAAGCAAAATGTCAACCATTACGCATCAACTGTAGGTCTGAAGGGAAGGAGAGACTCACATCCTGCTATGGGACAAACTATGTAAGCAGCAGACAAGAATAAACTCTTGACATTTAGACTAATATCGAAATTACTGAATAATCTTTTGGATACTGCATACAGGACAAGCTTGTGTGCATATATACTAGGGCTGGGCCATAATAAAAGTTTTTGTTTACATAATATGTGTGTGTGGTGTGTATAACTATTTTGCATATATAAATACACAATCATGCATGTATATACAGTATTTGAGAAAACATTTGCATGTATATACTTACTTTATATTTATACAGAATAAATATTATATATAAATATGAAAATTTTATACATTAACCACACTTTTATCTTAAATATATAAATGCACGTGTGTGTGTCTTATATGTACAAAATAGTTATACAGACTACAGACACATATATTATTTAAACACAAACTTTAATTTTGGATGCGATTGAATCGTTACCTAGCCCTAATACATACACAACTATAAATGAAAGCAGTTCCAGATGCAAAAGCCTCTAAATGCCATTTGAAATTCTTCTAAATGACCATTTTTATCAAGCTTGATATCTAAGTTCAGTAATTTCACTTAAATGACAATTAATAGGTAATCTTCATTGCCATTTAAGTGAAATTACTGAACTTAAATATACGAAGCTTGATAAAAATAGGTCATTTTAGAAAGAGAATTTCAAATGGCACTTAGAGGCTTTTGCATCTGAACTCTTCATATATGTATTTATATTTAACCCTTTAAAATTTCAGGGGCCAGTAAGATATGTTTTAAAAGAAAATAAATTATTACTTTTATTAGGAAAGTATACATAAATTGATTAAAAGTGAAAGTAAATAGACTTAAAAGGTTTCAAGATTTCCATTTAAAATAAATGCTGTTCTTTAAGTAGCCTAGTTGCTTACTATTTTTGTAAAATCATACAGAAAACTGATACTGGTTCAGTTCCACTCATCAAAGATTCCTGAAAAAAATCTGTATGTAAATCGGTATATTGCACAAAAATAGTAAGCAACAACTGTTTTCAACATTGATAGTAATAATAAAACATCCTTCAGTATCAAATCAGCATGATTTCTGAAGGAACTTATATTCATCCTTCCCATTAGAGAATTAAATTACATTTTAAAATAGACATTTAAAAATAACAGAAAACAGTTATTGGGTTAAATCAATCAAATTTCAGAAACTTCCCCAGCTTTTAATCCTTCTTTAAGAAGTAAGACAAATATAAATAGTGATGAAAAAGCCAATATTTTAAATGTCATGGCCATGGATGGATATTTACTGGGTAATAATTAACTATTTGTTAGAGGGGGATAAAAGTACCATTTTTACCTGAGAGTTGGAGCCGAATTACAGGGGGTAAAAAATGACTTTAGAAAGATGACATCATAATTTTATTTTTACACACAGATTATAATAGCCAAGGTGACAAGTTCAAAAATGGAAAAAAAACGTGTTTTTTTACGCACAAAGCTACACAACTTTGACAAGTGTACTAAAGAGGGCCAAAGATGGGCATTAACAACAATACGCTGTACATTTTAGATAACACATCAGTTGACATTGGGATAGTTTTGAGATTATCAGTATTGGCCAAGAACTGCAGTCACAAAAATCATGCAAGTGAAAATGTTCTGTTCTCTCTTTAGTTCATTTTGCTAAAATAGTGTAAAATAAAATAAAAATAATTTAATTAATATTGTTCATGCATCACATATAAAAACTGTATTTCATATTTACAAGAAATTATAGATTTAATTAATGTTGAAAGTGGCCAAAACGTATAATGACACCCAAACACCAAAGCCAATTTTTTGTTGTTTACCAGTTTAGCCTCACTTCTATACGATTTACTTATGGACTTCACTCGCAGGGGAATTCTCACCTTGTAAACGAAAAGGCTCTATGGATGTAGTCCAAAGAAAAAGTATTTTCTATGTAAAATATAACTGGTTGCCATTGTCCACATAAATACATGTAGTGTAGACATCAGATAATAATGCAAAACCTAAATTATCCATATTCCAAAAAAAAAGAAAATTGTTGTAGTATAGTCATGAAATGAAACCAACTGCTTTATTTGGCAGAGTCTATAAAAAAAATATATAAAAAATAAAGAAAGCTTTTCTGTATGGAACACAGTAGATTCCCAATGCTGATACAAATCTTCAAGCCAGAATATAAACAGCAGCCATTAATGGTACAAAACAATTAACTCCAAGCCAAGGACAAAAAGACCCACATTGGTTCTTCCTAACCACCCTTAGCTCTTCATATATTAGACACAGTCCAGTGAACACGGGTACAAACAACAGTGAGGAAAACATTACCTTTCTTGGGCACTGATTGTCCAAACACAGCAAGTGCTATTAAACAGGATTTGGTTGTGTGTTCCTGGTGTAGTGCATGTGTTGGAGAGTTGCCTAGAGTTAGATTTTAGTACCGACACTTAAGAAAAGAACTGCAGCCAGACTGATGTGTCAAGTACACAAATCAACACATAACTGTTATTCAAGGCTGTGAAATCCCTGCTTTATTTGATATTCTAACAGGACAACATTCAGGCTGATGCTAAAGATTACAGCTGGTTAACAGCAACACAAAATTTGTGAAGACATTCAGTTAAGCAAGTCGAGACAAACCGCAAACGATTTTAGACACGTGTGCGAGCATCCCAATACCGCTACAGTGTAGAGAGAGTACAATATTATTTGTTTCTTAACATATGGTGTTGTAGTAATAATGACAAATCAAAGGTTTTGCTTTAAAGTAGCCTACACTTTAAATCAATATGCTTTATCTAGGTATGTGGACATTTCAATAAATAGCAGCCGCCATTGTGTTCCAAATCTCTGTGCCGGATTTTCCCAGAATCATTTTGAGCGGTCTCCTAAAATGCGCTGTTTTCATTGACTCGCTGTGGGAATCCTTGATTATTTTTAGCCAATCACATCATTAGGGGTTTCGACTGCACATTTGTTTTCATTTTTTTCTAGTCAGGCTAGATTTTCCTCCTGAAAGGTGATTTCAAACAATACGGAAGAATTCAACTGTCACGAAATTATTTTTACCCACGTTGGACACTTTCCAGAGGAAGGTGGACATGAAGAACATATGTTTGTGGTGTGCTGTACAAAATTTCGTGGCCATTTAAACTCCCCCACTTTTTTATGACTACCAACACTGAACGTTACCTGTAGAAAAGCTGTCAAAATGCAGCGCGTCGTGTAGGCTACACTCAACTTTTGTGTGGTCTCCTCCACCAGCGTTAGTATTGTTAACTCTATATTTTTACACAACTGGAAATAGCATGACTCAACCAAAATCCATCTTTTAAATTAAGGATATATAATTTTCCTTGGATCGTTGTTTTCCATTCAATTATTTGTATTTTCAACAACTGCTCGTCAGAAAAATACTATAAAAGATAGGCCAAATCAGCCTTTATGCGTGTTAAAATCAAGTAAAAATCCAAATAACTATATGAAACCCACGTTAGATCGCAAATAACTATATGAAACCCATCTCCACAGAAAATTTCATTAAGATATCTTGAATATTGAGAAAGTTATGAGCATTTTTGTGAAAAAACAACTTGTTTTCGGTCACACTAAATTCTACTGTTTTCACCTTAGAAATGAGACAATATTAAGCACTGATTACTGAAGTATAACATGTTGTAAATTTCTTCATACTTGACATATTTACTTTTTTCTTTTTATTTTGTAAAGGTCTTTCTCCACACATGCTATCCATTTGTCTATTTGTTGAGTTTTAATTTTTTGTCCACATACCTACTTTATCTTTTGTCATGCTTTAAAGTAGCCTACTTATTCTAAACTGACTAACATGCTGTACTGTGTTACTTCACGTTACATTTATGGTTAACCTTGTAAATGTAGCTACTAAATTGCTATTTAATCACTGATAATTACGACTATATATATATATATATATATAAACAAGTTTAAATAGAAATGACATTAAAGATTATCTTAAATACTTGTCAGTATATTTGGCACTTAAACCATTTTAAAAACAATAGAAGTAGACCTACCTAATTATGAATTTACATTGTTTCATTGCAAGATATACTCAAGTGCTACTTGGGTCAGCTGTTCACTTCACCCTAAAGCCATCCTAGGTATGACATTCATAGTTTTATTAAAAAATATCCTGGCTCTTCCAAAAGTTATAATGGGAGTGAATGGTACATTAGATTTTTAGGCCCCAAAATAGCACATCCATCCACCATACAAATAATCCATATGACTCTAGGGAGTTAATAAATGCCTTCTGAAGAGAAATTATGTGTTTTTGTAAGAAAAATATTCAGATTTATAACTTAACACTATCTTGCCGAGCGATTTGCACTTGAGATAGGTTGTGGGCCCTGTGTCTCATCTGGTTGAGCAACATTGCTCAAAAGTTGCTCTGTGTATCATCACCTTCAGGAGGAAGTAGTATGCTAAATCTACTAGGGTGGCTTGAGGGTAAGTGAATGATGGGATAATTTTATTTTCTTTGGGTGAACTAACCTTCTAAGTTCAACTAATTGCATTTCATATACATTTAAAATATAAAAACACAAGTCATTTAATTGTAAATTTCATAATAGCTAAACCAACCAACCTGGAATCTACTGATATTAGAACTCAGACATCAGTAATAGTTATAAAGTATATTAGGTAGCCTATAATAATAATTTAAAAAGCTGGTTTATAAGCCTCAATAACAAATGAACCTTCAGTAGTCATGTGGTTTATGATATGAGCAGGTCCAACAAGAAGTAAATGACCTTTACACAGCTTTATTCAATATATATCAAGGAGGAACATACTAAAAGTCAAATGTGAATTTACTGTGCTCGCATATCTAACACCGGCTGCGTTTCGCCTAATGGATGGCATTTCTGAGCATCACAGCAATAGCAATTCAATGCCAGTGTAGTGTTAGTTCAGATAGCTCACACTGGGTTTTATAAACACAGCCTGTCACTAGTGCTTGTTTGGGAGGTGATGATCAGTATCTGGAGTCAGTGATGTATGAAACACGATTAACACGTTTAATCACATCACACGTGATGCTGGGAGTTATCAGACGGACTCACCTATTCCAGGAGCCGCATAAATGAAGTAGAGGCAGGTCGTGGACATGGAGAAGAAAAAGATGAAGGCCATTAAGGAGCGGTTGGACAACCGCATCAGCCGCCTCCACTTCAACATTTTATCCCGGCTACTAGCTATCCGTCACTCCCATAAAAACACCGAACGGAGAAAAGAGATGCTGTTAGGTGGGGTGAAACGGTCATCCGTGGGAAATGGGGAGCTAACGTTAAATCAGGGTGCTGGTAAAGTCCGCATCATTCATTCAGTTGGATGCAAGGCCGCAGTGCTCGATCGCTCTCCCAACAAAGTCAAGAATATTCCAGATCAAAAAAATAAATAAATAATAAAACGTGCAACATCAAACGGCGTCCGGGCTCGGCGTGCGGTCAACGCGATTCATTTTGTTCGGTGCAGCTGCTGCCGCTGCTGGTTTAATGTTGCGGTATGTTTCTTAGTGAGCGCAGACACGCCTCGTCGCGTTGATGATGTTTGGAAATGATGAAGGGAGTGAAAGTGATGGTGATGAGGGACCTGCCCTTCCTCCCACTTCTCCCTCTCTGTAAAATCCCCCCACACTCCAGCGATCAGCCCTCCGACACGGCCGCGTGAAAAGGAAATCGACCCGCAGAGCAAAACCGCGACGAGCGGATGGGATGGGAGTGGGAGAGCCGACAGAAACGTGACGAGGCTCGAACGGGATTCCTTTGATTTCGGTTCTGCTGTCGGTGCAGGTGCAGACACCGTTTCCGGTAGGCGTGACCTACAAAATGGCTGCCAGTGAGAGGCTCACGCATGAGTAATGTTTTCAAAATAAAAGTCTTCACGGGCCGGTTGTAGAAAACATCCGAACTTCAGATAAAAAGGCTGAAACATTTGAAAAATTTGAAGATGGATGGAAAATTTCAGCAAAAGTACATATCTTATACCACTGAAAGAGGTGCTGAAATATTTTAGGCTTTATTTTGATAAAAACGTTTTTGAGCTCCCATTTGGTAAACACATCTATTGTATTTACACAGTCTCATCCCATGAAGTCATATAACTTTTATTTTATTTTTTTTAAATTAAATGTTCGTAAAACAAAACAACAACAAAAGAAGTCATATAACTGACGTCTTGGGACGTCTTTGACCATACGTCAACATCCGCCTTTTTAGCTTAAACGTCGCTTGCATGACGGTACACCTGCAATAAACCTTATAAAGAGCAAAAATGAATTTAAAACTATGACATAACATAGTAAAGCACATTAATATAAACTTAGAACTTAAACTGTAACCTCATGTTGTTGTCTTGATTTAAACAAGAAATAAATAAATCTGCTTATAAGTATATGTAAAACAAATAAAAAAGTATTCAAAAAATGAAAAATACATTTGAGTTTCCATATTAAAGGTCATGTTTCATACGCCCAATATTTGCCCTGTTCTCTCTGTTTCATAGTATTATATTTAACTGTGAGTGAAAGACAGTTTATTTGAGTATTGACTAGGCCTCTAAAGTATGTTCTGTCTTACATTTGTATTTACATTTACAATTGAATAAGAAATATTTATTTATATGTGGTAACTTATGTGGTGAACTGTAAGGACTGTATTTGTTATTTGTCATTGTCACTGACAAAGGCAACCACTTGAGGTCAGGACAAACAATAAAAGCCACCCCCCCCCCCCCCAAAAAAATGTTTTTTTGTCTGTGTAAATATTGTAACCACATGATTAAAGATTAATTATGAAAACCTTTTTTTAGATATAATGCAAACAAAGACTGACACTAGTGCATGTGACAAATTCTGTCTTTTGTGAAATGGTAGGCCACTGTTTAGCTTATGATTTGTTTGAGATGTTATCTATTCCTGGAAAATAGTAGTAGGCTACTGAAATAGTCACAATGTACATTAACTTTTTGTCTAAAAAAATATTTTAATATCTTTCTCAGCATTTGTTTCTGTTAATTAAATTACTCACACATTTTTAAGCTGGTGTAATTATCAACCTTATTTTGTCAACAGAAAAAATATGTTTGCTACTTAATATTTAAATCAATCAGTAAATTCCAAATTTAATTTGTGGCAATAAGTGAATTTCTTTTTGGAGTGTACATAACTGCTGAAACCAACAACAGTCTAGATAACATCTGTGGTGGTAACACATTCAGACTGAATAACACAGAGTGCTTTAGTATGGCCTCCGAAACAGACTTCCTTGCACAGAAACTAATGACAGGGAGGCTGAACATTTGAAGCAAGTACCTCCGTTTATGATCAGATCTCATTTTCATCCAAGGTCGTTCTAAGGTCCTGACAAAAAATGCTTCAGATTTCATATTTTCATAAACAATGCTTTATGGCTGCTGGAGGAATGCCAGCCAGCAAAGTGCCTTTAAAAGCAGCTGATGCATCACTGGAGATCAAGGTGAAAACGAAAAAACCAAAGGACACTGGAGAAATGCCATGAGTTTTTTTGTTTTTTTTTTTACATTTATTTATTTTTATTGCTATATGACTTTTAATGTTTGAATTGCAAAGGATAGAAAGGAAGGGAACAAAGATCTAAATTGTGTTTATAACTTTGTGGCAGAAGCTTTTTATGTAAAGCAATTTATAGACATGAATTGAAGTTCCTGTGACTGGGGAGAACATGATACGACATGACTGCCATCAACTGCTGAACTTGTCCTACATAGTCATTACAACACTATGAGTGATTTATTCTTCTCTGCAGTCTCAAAAAAAACATGTTTTTTTTAAATGCTCAGAACTGGAAAGCATAAAGCACTCTCTATTTTGGTCTGTAATGTGTCAATCTTTTCACATTATCTTTTCAACAGACTAAATTAACTAAATACTAAATACCCTAAATACTAATTTGCACCATAATATTTCTAATCTGTAGTTATTACTTAGTAATTACTATATATATATATATATATATATATATATATATATATATATATATATATATATGTATATATATATATATATATATATATATATATTTATATCAATATATATATATATATATATATATATATATATATATATATATATGTGTGTGTATATATATATATATATATATATATATATATATATATATATAGTGTGTGTGATATATATATATATATATATATATATATATATGTGTGTATATGTGTGTGTGTGTATGTATGGTTTTTTTTTTGCTTCATCGGAATGGGGTGACACTTGGTGACTTTTGTCGCATTAGCGATGTAAACAAACAAAAAACATGTAAGTTTCGGATAAGGTAAATGGGAAAAGAAGTCACACTTGGCTCCTATGTGGTCAAAAATGGCCGACAAAAGAAATTATTGGGAAATACGAAAAAATATGAAAACTCAAGAGAATTCGTCTGGTGGTACAAACTATAAATCAGCCACTGTGCTTAAAAAAGTGCATGCACAGCAATGGAGTGACGCTCTTAAATATCGACAGCAAAATAGATATTATTTTTATCCAGTCTTCAACTATATTTTTATCCAGTCTTCAACTGTCTTTATCCTCATCCTGTGGCAATCAATGTATTGCCTACTTCTGACCTTTAGATGGAGACACTGCACACTTGAATGTAAACATAGTTCAATATAAATTCAAGGAGCAAATCTCTAAGTAGGCCTACTACATTGATTTTATCATCTAGGTCTAGGTTATCTTTTGTTTTCATTTTGATAAGTTTTCTGAAGGACCTGTCAGGTTTAGTGTAGTATGGCAAAGACGAGGACACGGGAACTGCAGTATAGTTGATTTATGTAAAAACTCAACAAAGGAAAACTCTCCAGGACTTTAAACACACACAACATTAAATTGACGACCAACCAACACTGAGGGAAAACACAGGGCTTAAATGAACAGCTAATGGGATAATTAACAGAACACAGGTGAAGGGAATTGTTAATTTAACAGACTGGGAAACACTGACTGGACTAAACCAAATAAAGTTATTACTAAACCAAAATCACAAAAGACAGGGGGAAACAAGATCACAAAAACAGAACTTAAACACATTGAAATGTACAGGGACCAGCTTTCCCAGGGTTTTGAAAGTGAATCTGGTCTAACTTGAATAAAAAGCAATCCAGTTGACGTATAATAATACCCATTCAAGTGTCATGTCACATGTTTGCCACCAGAGATCCCTATAATATTATTTCTAAAAATCATCTTTAATTCTCATTCAAAAACAGTAGAAGCTTTATTGTAGTTTATCAAAGACTAAAATGTGAAAACTTATGAAAGGTAAAGCCATAAGGTAAAGTACACTCTAAAAAATGGCTGGATTGTCTCTACATACATTTGGGTCAAATATGGACAAACACAAATATTGGGTTAAAAATGTAATTTAAAAATTTACAGAAAGTTGAAGTTGGGTTAAAATTTTTAATTAGTTTTTAAACCAACATTTGGGTTTGTCTATATTTGACCCAGCATTTTTTAGAGTATATATATATATATATAAAGAATGGTGTGTGAAAAGGGAAAAACATCCAGCAGCAGTCCTCTGGGCGAAAATGCCTTGTTGATGCAAGAGGTCTCGAGGTTGAGGAGAGAATGGGCCGACTGATTCAAGCTGATAGAAGAGCAACTTTGACTGAATAACCACTCATTACAACCGAGGTATGCAGCAAAGCATTTGTGAAGCCACAACACACAACCTTGAGGCGGATGGGCTACAACAGCAGAAAGACTCCGACCGGGTACCACTCATCTCCAGTACAAATAGGAAAAAGAAGCTACAATTTGCAAGAGCTAACCAAAATTGGCCTGGTCTGATGAGTCTCAATTTCTGTTGAGACATTCAGATGGTAGAGTCAGAATTTGCCGTTAACAGAATGAGAACATGGATCCATCATGCCTTGTTACCACTGTGCAGGCTGGTGGTGGTGGTGTAATGGTGTGAGGGATGTTTTCTCTGCACACTTTAGGCCCCTTAGTGCCAATTGGGCATCTTTTAAATGCCACGGCCTACCTGAGCATTGTTTCTGTTCATGTCTATCCCTTTATGGCCACCATGTACCCATCCTCTGATGGCTACTTCCAGCAGGATAATGCATACCATATATATATATATATATATATATATATATATATATATATATATATATATATAGAGAGAGAGAGAGAGAGAGAGGTCTTATGTTTTAACATTTTACTCAACACAAATGGGATACCAGATCTTCAACAAAAGAGAGATTACTGAATGAGATTTCCACTGCAAACGACTTTAGTCCGCGTGTGAACTCTCCAAATGATTCCCGACTGAAGCAAGCACCGATTTTCATAAACAGACATAATAAAAAAACTTGAATCAGTCACCATTGGTTCTGATTTTAATCAGAAAAGACCACGTTGTCCCAAAATGACAATTGAAAGTCTGTTATGAAATATAGTAACTATACACTAAAAAAATGCTTGCGTCTACTTAAATATTTCTTAAGTGAATGTAAAATTGCAGTTTAAATATCTAAAATCAAAAATCACTGGCCAACTTTTGCAACTTTTTGGTTTGAAAGCAGTGTTTAGGACCTTTGTTTGCCTCTCTGCAGTATCACAGTTTCACTTTTAACATACAAAACAATTTATTTTTCCAGTTCCCTGAAAGCCCTACACCCACATTTTTTTCTTGATTGATAGATCTATCTTTACAGAATGCGGAAACTATTTTAACCCTCTTCAGCTGAAAGAGCCTGTAGTGTAAGTTATTGTTGAGCTGTTGTTTGAGTCTCTCTGTCTGAGATCGCATGCAGTGAAATGGCAGAAGCCAACATTTCAGTGGGACAGGACGAGTTCATCTGTCCAGTATGTCTGGATCTACTGCAGGATCCAGTGACAATTCCTTGTGGTCACAGTTACTGTATGAGCTGTATTACTGAATACTGGAGTCAGGATGAACAGAAGAGAGTTTACAGCTGCCCACAGTGCAGACAGACCTTCACTCCGAGACCTGTTTTAGCTAAGAATGTGGTGTTTGCTCAAATGGTTGAGAAACTGAAGATGACTAAACTGCAAGCCACTGGATCTGGAGATTTGGATTGTGACGTCTGCTTTGGAAGAAAACTCAAAGCCGTCAAGTCTTGTCTGGTGTGTCTGGAATCTTACTGTCAAACTCATTTTGAACGCCATGAAGAATTTCGCTCAGGAAATCCACACAAAGTGATCGATGCCACTGGACGACTCCAGCAGATGATCTGTCCTCAACATGGTAAACACCTGGAAATCTTCTGCCGCACTGACCAGAGCAGCATTTGTTACCTGTGTACAATGGATGAGCACAAAAACCATGACACTGTAACAGCTGCAGCAGAGAGGAAGAGAAACAGGTACAATACTATCTTGGAATATATCATTGTTTTTCAAAGTAGGATCTCTGTATAATATAAGTTTTTATATGCAAGATATTAAAAAGTGTAACTAAAGTATACAATCTAAAAAAATCTGGGTTGTTTCAACCCAAATTTGGGTCAGATGTGGACAAACCCAAATGTTGGGTTAAAAAATGTAGAGTTGAAAGTGAAAGTTGAAGTTTTTAAATGACATTTTCAAAGTAAACCATTGCAAGTACCTACAAACAATGCTGGGTTGTTTTAACCCAAATTTGGGTCAAATATGGACAAACCCAATGTTGGTTTAAAACAACCCAGCATTGTTTAGAGTACTTGCAATGGGTTTCACTTTAGCTCATCAAATATAAAGTCTATTTAGTTGGACCTGCGCACTATTTCTGGATAACTAAAGTAGCCTACATTAAAAGTTGTTCCAATTTAGCAAACTTACCTATTTAGTAAACTAAACGTACAACTGCAGGGTATTAAGTTCATAAATATGTAAATGTATTTGTAGTATTCTTAGACATAAAATAAATGTATTTTAAATACATTTTAGTATATTTATTTGGTAACACTTTACAATAAGGTTCATTAGTTACTACATTAGTTAGCATTAACAAAGAATGAACAATACTTCTTCAGCATTTGTTCATCTTTCGGTAATGTTAATTTCAACATTTACTAATACTTTATTAAAATCTTGTTAACATTAGTTAATGCACTGGTGAACTAACATGAACAAACAATGAACAGCTAGATTTGTATTAACTAACGTTAACAAAGAATAACAAATACAGTAACAAATGGTTAGTTCATGTTAGCTAATGCATGAACTAATGTTTAATAAATGAACCTTATTGTAAAGTGTTACCATTTATTTTTCTCGAGAGTTACCTGGTGTCTGCCTCAGCCACCTGAGATTGGCAAGTCTAAAACATTATTCTCAGGTTTTCCCAATCACCAGGTTTTCTCACTCAAAATTATTCTCAGTTTTTCAGATGATGTGTTGTTATCTATGAACACTACTTGTGAATTAAGAGTGTTCCAATAACCTGCTGTGCGTAACCACCAGACAAGACTCCAGACAATGTATAGGCCTTAAATCATGTCTGGAGTATCTCAAATTAAATCACATGAGACCAAACAGCATCACACCGGTTTATATAGAGAAGAGATATAATTCCGCAAACTCCCTGGTACTGGACAAAAGCAAATTAGCCTTTTGGAATACTCTGCCTGTTGCCGAGAAGATGCTATAGTTATGAGGTTAAAAAATTAGATAACACTTTATTTTACGACCCCAAACAAATACACTGAAATTACAGTGTACGTTTCTGTAATTATAGTGTACTTCCGTGTAAGTATAAGGGAACAATATGTTAAGTGTTGGGTTATAAAAGGGGTAACAAGCTAGAATTGCAACCTGCAAATAACTTTGCAAGTAATTACGGTATCCGTTTTTGTAATTATACTATAGTGTACTTCACTGTAGGTATAAGGGAACACATATATTAAGTTCGGGGGTAATAACGGGGTAACAAGATATACAAGCAAATTATTTAAGTCTGATAATATATTTCAGGCAAAAAATTTACATCTTTTGTTGAAAAAAATTATCACATTTCTGGCCAAAGATATGTTCTTGCGCAATGTTACAGGGTAATTTTGACATCTGTTGGTTATAAATTAAACACACACACACACATACACATACATATATATATATATATATATATATATACATATATACATATATATATACATATATACATAGAGTAAATATATATATATATATATATATACATATATATATATATACATAGAAATATATATATATATATATATACATATATACATATATATATATATATATATATAAACATATATAAATAAACTTATATATATAAACTTATATATATATAAACTTATTGGCTTTTCTTACTAGATTACTTAATGTTAAGTCAAAATCATTTGTTTTTGCTGCATGATTTTAATTCTAGACCGTACCATGTGGTAATTAGTACTTACCTTATCCCATTGAATTGCAATGACACTTTGATGTCAAGGCAAATATACTGTGTAATTACTGTGTAAAACTTTTTTTTATGTATTGCTACATAGCGTTTGTTACCCCCTTGTTCTGTGTAGTTACAGGGTAAGTGTAACCTAGGCGGGCTGTAAATTAAAGTGGTGCTTGTTACCCCTTTTCATTGTAATTTCAGTGTACTTACACAGTTGTTTGCGGGTCGGAACATAAAGTGTTACCAAAAATAAATCCAGACAGATAATTCTACTTGTCTGCAAGCATTACTTCAACCCACTTACTTTAGCCCAGGACATTTCAATCTCAAAAGCATTGAAATATTATTACTAGAAGAAAAAGTAATGTTATGATAAAAATACTTCACAACTGTCATTCACTATTGTGCAACCTCAGAAACAGACATGGTATATCTTCCCATTGAGTGGATAAAAGATCGAAATCCTTTTCACTTGATTTCATTCAGAACATTTGATAGTTGTTCTGTTGTTTTTTGTTACCAGAAACATCTGGAACAAACACTAGAAGACTTCCATCAGAGAATCTGGCAGAGAGAGAAAGATCTCCAGGAGCTGAGAGAGGCTGTGAAGACGTATAAGGTGAGTTTGGCTTCTGGTAGAAAAGTTTCATGTTTTCAAACTCTCCTCCAATCAGTGAGGATCTCAGTTCACTACAGTCTCCCTGAAGCTCACTGTGTCCTGACAGCGCTCTGCACAGACAGCAGTGGATGACAGCGAGAGGAACTTCACCTGAACTGATCCGCTCCATTGAGAGAAGCCGCTCTGAGGTGACACAGCTGATCAGAGAATCAGGAAAATGCTGCTGTGAGTCGAAGCTGAAAGACTCTTGAAACAACTGGAGAAAGAGATTGATGACCTGAGGAGGAGAAACACTGAGCTGGAGCAGCTTTCAAACACAAACGATCACATCCATTTCCTGCTGGTAACTGAGCCTGAGAAAAACATTGGACAATTACCAAATGTCTCTTTATATTTCTACATTTTAATGTTGTTTGTCGTATATGTTTTCTGTAGAGTGTCAAGGCTTGCTCTGTTCCTCCTAAAACTACTGTTGTGCCCACAATCAGTGCCCGTTCTCACCTCTTATACGAGGAGGTGGGAAAAACTGTCCTTCTGCTAAAAAAGAAACTTGAGGATTTCTGCAAAGAAGAGATAAAAATGACATCTGATAAAGGTACAATAATGGAGATTTTCAAAATTAGAGATGCATCGTGCAAGAAACAATATTTGCAAATGATATCTAAAATTGCTACTGCGGCACATCAACAAATGTTTTTGTGAAGCATTAAATGAACCGAAGACTTTTTGAACATTACTTCATATGTGAGCTTTATTTTCTGTTTTCTGTTTTTTTTTTTAAATAACACTTTTAATGCTGTTGGTTTCCATAGTGGCACACATTGAGATCATTTCCACTTATGAGGATCGCTTTAAATGTAAGTCTTAAAATGCACATACAATTTTCTTTGATTCCCCTATTATACTTTAGCAACTCATGCAACATTTTTGCATCAAGTGATTATTCAAATCCTTGCCTTAGTACACAAACTCTCTTGGTCAGAGTATCGGATATCTGTGCTGGATGTGGTGTTGCTGGCTGGGAAGCTAGCCAGTGCACACCAGGGTCTAAGCCGCAGATTTAGATCTAAGCCCAGAAAAAAAGGGACAACCAAACTGGACTTATGTCCTGTCAGGTCACGACCAGACTAGGGGAGCTTGGTCTGGTGGTGCCTGGTATGGTGCCCCATCTTACTCCAAGGAGGAAGACTCTTCCAAACAAGGAGTCGTAACCATTGGGGTTGGGTGTTGCTGGCGGTCTATGTGGGGGGGGGGGGGTCTGTTGGTCGTACTTCACCGGCAGTGGTGGAGTGGCTCCCAGGCCTAGAGAATAGTGTATATTCACTATAATTTTATTTACTGATCCATATATTATTATAATTACTAACAATCTATATGTATTATTAATTACAATATGTATTATTGTAATTACTATTATCATTTTCACAGCTCTACTACCATTCCTACTACCCATATTATTATCATGAATACTGTTGGTTGCCACTGTTACCACTACTATCACTACTATTCCTATCTTTTTAGTTATTACTATTATTAGTATGAAGACTGCCTCTACTTCCACTACAATTTTACCACAACTACCATGAATATCTCAATATTGCTTCTATCTAAATCTCTAAATATCCCATTGCTTAAAACATATCAATGTACTTGCATTAATGTTTTTGTCTTTGTTTTTTTTTTTTTTTTTTTGTTTGTTGTTTTTTGCTTATTTTTGTCTGCCTATCTTGTATGTGCACCATGTATGCCTTTCTCTCTTTTGCATGTATACATAATTCACTGATCTCTTATTTTTGTATAAAGTATAAAACTGTTTGTTTCACTTATTGTCAATACTTTCAAGCTAATAACTAATGAAATATGCCAGTGGTTTGTTTTCAAAGCTTTCAAAACTGCTTGACAGTTTGACATCAATATATTTGCTTTCCTTTACAGTGCTACCACCCAGTCCCAAACCAATGCCAAGATTACAGTCCAATAGAGACCAAAAGCTAAAGCAGAGATCCTTTACAATACCACAGCCAAGACCCGCCCGTGGAGAATACAAAGTATTGGAACTTCACTGAACCGTGAGTCACAGGCCAGAGGTAATGGCCCAGACCATCGCAGACTCCTGCTCACCGAGACAAAGGTCATTTCTTATGCTGATCCATTATGTTTTGTGACATATGATTTTTGTCTGAATAAATACGAAGAAAATTGTTCCTATTATCCTACAAATACTCTTGATAGAACCCCATTATTCTTTGGAATTCTGCAATCTCGCATGTGTATGTTAGAGGAAATGTATTTACCATATCTTGATTCTTTATGATTTTTAAAATATTAATTAAATTATATCATTTTTAATCTGCAATTATGTATTCAAAGATTTGGTAGTGGGGAAGTTTATTAAAACAATATTTAATCATTTGTAGCCTATATAAATGGTGTTTGTTGTTGGAATTTTGGGTTAATCCAGTTGTCTTTATATTGAGAAACAATATTTTGCTTATTAAAGTTACTGAAGTGCAATTAAAGTTTGGTATTTACTTCCATAGCAATCTGTTCTGTATTATAAAGTGTTTTATATGAAACCCACTGCCAAACCATTCAGTCCATGAGTGAACTGCCTGAGTAAGCAAATAATCGATTTATGTTGGTAAGCCATTTGACCTAATAATACTGAATAATAGCCTAAAATTAACAATAATAATAATACATTTTAGTGTGCTTTTCTAGTACCCAAAGAACTACAAGCAGAAACAAATAAAACAATTAAAATACAGAATTTCAGAAATGGTACACTACAAAGAAACACAACAAAAAAAAAAAAAAAAAAAAAAAAAAAACATTAACTGATCTGTCAAGGATCGCAGATGAAGGAAGATACTAAAGACTGAATAAATGTTTACTGGTGACAAACATGCAGATTAGCATGACAATCAACAATAACTGACAAATGATCGAACAGAACAGGGAGTAAATACACAAGGTGAATGAAGGAACTAAATAGGCACAGGTGGAGGAAGAGGAGAACTAATTTGAACTAACAAGAACAGGTGCAGACAGAATGAATGTAATCGTAATCAATCCAATAAAGTACTAATCATATTAATCTAAAGCAATGTTTTAAATGGGTTTTTAGCAACTTCTTGAAAATGTGGGAGCATTTCAGTAAAGAGGAAGTGCATTCCAGAACATGCGTGCAGCGCATAGAAATGCTCCTCCTCAAATATTTAACAAAGAAGCAGCTGAAGAGTAAACAATCAGAAGAATGAAGAGAATGAGTAAGTGAGTATAGGGTAACTGCCCTTACAAAAAAGAAGTTTATACAAGTGTGCCATTAATATACTTCTTTTAAACTAAAAATAAGAAAGTATACTTTCAGAAGTAAGTATATGTACTTACAGAAATATACTTTAAGTGTACTTGACTTATACTGAAGAGAAAAGCAAGTATATTTGTCCTGTACTTGTACTCAATCTTTTGATCCAGAAATTCTTAAAAGTATAATTAAGTATTCAAAGTATACTTGTATAATTATTACAGTTAAAAAGTAAACTACTAGTATACCCATAAATTCACTTGCAGTACACATGAGATACATAATTGTGAACTAGTTGTGCACTTACTGTTACACTTATAGTACACTTTAACATATACTTTTATATACTAAAAGTGGGCCAATTTGGTCCCAAGCGGTATTAAAATAGTACACTTACAAATTTTCTACTAGTACATAGTGACATTAGTATACTTACTACATAATGTATACTTAAAAATATACTTGATAAGTATACTACATAAAATGAACTTGAAATATACTTCTTTTTCATAAGGGGATTTAAGGGGCTGTTTCCATGTTCAGCTTTGTATGTTAGAGTAGAAGTTTTAAAAATCAAAGTGCAACTGAACAGGAAGCCGATGCAGATTTTAAAGCAGGCCGGTGATGTGCTGACATGAGAGACTTTCGCACCAGGTATTTTTTGGGCACAGAGGAACACACTTCCTGAAAAGCTTGTTTGAGTGCTTCTCCATAACAATCGCCTTGAACACGCAATAACATAAACAAATGGTTCCTGAAGACAAAAAAGCTAATGGCGTACATCGCAGACGCACACAGGCACTCCGTGATGATGTTGTGGACTGTCGTCGGCCAATGAAAGTCTCATGTGTACACACATGCTTCAGGTACCGGTCACGCTGATGCCGTTCATCATAGCATCAATCCAAGATGTAAAATCGTCACTTATCTATGTAGTTTCTTAACTTTACAGCTTTATTTATAAGAGACAGTCTTTATTTTTAGTTAGCATCGGAGCCCCTAAAGGGATAGTGAAGGAAAAATAATATGAAATGGAAGAAAAAAATTGCTGTGCAAGTAAACCTCACTCCCCTGATCTCAATAGGTGCTCTAGCGACAGACGCTAGCATGGAGAAGAATGGATTTGTCGTGATGGAAGTGCAAAGTGGGTCCACTATTGACATTTTCAGTCACAATGAGACCTATTTGTGAAATATACACATGTGAAATATACACATACACAGGGCCCAGCAGAGACAGGCGGAGCGGCATCATTTGAAGAGCTCAAGTCGAGCACACAGGGTCGACATTAAGAGTCTCGCACTCGGCAGCGCATGGGATCGTGCACTCGTGGCGTGCTCCGCGGCACAGGCAGAGAGTGCAGATGAGGTGGCGGTCTCCCAGCAATGAGCGGGGCCCGGCACAAGCCACAGGTGGAGCGAGGCATTTTAGCAAAAATGCATCGCGCTTTTTAGATATAGGCGTGTGTGTCGCGCGGCGAGCAAATACAGAGAGATGGCTTAAGGATACTGTCGCCGGAGTCAGCGTAGCAGGCACGGATTGCTGAAGGTGCGCAAAGACGGCCGGCTTCTTCAGATGCTTCTTGCTGGTTGCTTGTTCGACGGTGGCGGCTTCTCAAAGCGTTAGACTGCTGCATTTGCCGCAGGACAGCCAATGAGCACACTTACTCAGTCTGCTGTGGTCTGCTGTCTGCTGCACTGCATTGACAATAAATATAAAATTATAACAAGTATTGGCTTCAGATCTCGAGAAAGATAGTACTTTACCCCGTAGCGTTGCAAGCAACTTACGATGAGTACGAGAGAACCTCTCATAAGAGAACAATATGCTACTATTCAGATATTGTATGTGGGGAAAGGGAATTGGTTAAACTATGAATGTGAAAACATAGTAAAAACAACTGGCGTTGATTTACGCCAATCGGAACGTTCATGTTTTTTTCCGTCTATTTGAAAGTTAGGCTAATTAACATGTTCCATTCTCATACGGCCTGATTATGTCATTTTTAAAGTTACATAGCCTGCCTCCAGTTTTCCTCAACTTGACCAATTAAGAGGCGATATTTGACCAGCATATCATCAAAATGTCCGTAACATGTCCGTGCCCTATCTGGACGCGAGGGTGCCCGCACACTCATTGGTGCTTACGTCCACCGATTACAGTCCACCGATAGATTGCAGCATTTGCCGCAGACAGCCCATCATGCGACTCTTCAACCAAAGAGTCGCATGATTCGCTTCGCTGGAGGTCTGCTGGTGTGAAGCAATGAGAAATTCGAATTCGAGAAAAGAGATTTCTTTGCATCTCTTATAGAGAGAACTGAGGTTAAGTTGGTAACCGAGTGTCAATTTTTTACTTTATAGTAAACAAAGAAATCACAAATGACATAGATGACATATTTCATTAGTTATTAGCTTTAAGAACTTAACATTCTGGTTTCATGATGGACATAATTGACATTTTTTTATAAAAAAATTTCTCAAATAGCAGTTGACAGATGAGATACTCGAGGTATGTGTTTAAGGGTTAATTCATGTGGCCTTTCATCTTTAATCAAAATAGCAATTCACTCACGACATAGCAACCAATAACAAAGCTCACAACCGTCCTAATGATTTAAATAAATTCCCATTAAAACTGAATCAAGTGCCACTCCTGTTTGAGAAACCCTTTCTCTTGAATAGGCCTATCACAATGGGGAAGAAAAGACTATTGCAACTTCCATTTCATGCTGACTTTGTCAACATGACCACAGATGAATCATTAAGAAGAAAATGAAATACTGCCTATTTCATTTCAAATAGGCCTAAAGTCAAAAACAAAACAAAAAATGATAGAAACTACCATTGTCAAAATAAATCACTTTCTTCCACTAATATAGGACACAAGTTGAATTAGCATACAGTCGAATGTCAATAGAGTCTGCCATTAGCATTGCTAAAGTAAGCTTAAAATACTCTCTGATGATGGGCCAAACAAATACCACACCAAGCTGAAGGAAACTAATTTACTGTTTTTAGGCTTTCTTTTATTTGTACTTTTCAGTGTTGGATCAAATTACTATCATTTTCTCTCTCCATAAATTACTGTATTTTTCACAGAGCATGTCATAGTGCATTCTGGGAGTGCCTTGTCAGAAAATGATATTTGCAATGCTGCGTTAAGATCTTGGCTAAAACAAGGTGTCTTAGGGGGAGATATAATTAGGCTAGCTTTTGGAAAAGCCTTCCTGTCACCATTTGACACTCTCTGAGACAGTTCGGTGATAATTCAAGGCACTGAGTCTTGTTATAAAGTCTTGGCCATTCAAGAAAAAGTCGCTCTATAAACTCTGTATGTGTTGGGCTGTGCATTTAATAGTTTTCCCTCACAGATTTTCTCCTCAAAGTGCATAAGTTGCGAGTGTACAGGTGTGTGCATTTGTGGGATGCTCAAGCACACACAAAAATGAAGATAAGAATGCTGATATGAAGGCTTCTTGTTTCTGCATTTACGAATAGAAGCACATCACAGCGTGCACCACTAACGTGCGATAACGTCATGCCAAATGAAAATAATTAATTGAATAAATGAACATACCACTTGTTTTTTTTTTAAACAAAGCACAAACAAGCATTTAACCCTCTGGGGTTATTCGGGTCAATAATGACCCGAAGCGTATAAAAAAAAGTAAAAAAATCATAGCTTCATCGGAAAGGTCCGAAAGTTGGTGACTTTAATGGTACTTGGTATATGAACACCCCAAAAAATTGGGGACAGGATTTGAAAAGTCTAAGTGGTCGTAAAAAAATAGTCACACTCAGGACCTTCGGGTCAAAAATGACCCGCATAGGAAATTAATGGGAAATTGGCAAAAATGTGAAAATACTGAGTTTTTTTGTGCGTAAAATCTACAAATCAGCAACGATCTTGAAAAAAAGCACACAACAGTGAAGGGGTGAATCTATAAATCATCAAGAGTGCAAAACAGACACATCCACACACACACACACACACACACACACACACACACACACACACACACACACACACACACACACACACACACACACACACACAAACACACCTTTATACACAAACACACCAACAAATTCAGATTATACATGTGTTTTGTATTTTTAAAAAGCTCAGTTTGTCCACGAGATGGCATCCATCTAATTTTAAAAATTGCTTTTATGAGGCCTAGGCTTGACTCCAAAATGAAATACAGCTTTCAATTTTTTTTTAAATTAAAAAAAAATTCTATTATATTCAATGGGGGAAAATTAATATAAAAATTATTGCATTAATACTAATTTACTAATTATAAAAAAATTATTTTAGAAATTTTCTCAAAACACCAAAAAAGAAAAAGAAAAAAATATTATAAAAAAACAAGTAAAAAAAATTTTGATTTCTTTTTTAAATATGAAATTCTGAGAGTGTGACTGTTAAACGAAGAACCCCAGAGGGTTAAACATTATTACAAAAATAACATTGACTAATTATATAATGATTTGAAAAGAGACACTATACACATAAAATCCACTATATCACACCACTTGTTGGGAGAATTTTATCAATTGAACCAATGATGCATATTTGGTTCACACACACACATTTGCAAACATACAATTACTGGATTTGAGCGCACAAGTCACAAGTCTGCAAGTCTACCAAACAATGATATGAATGATATGAATATGTAATGATTTGAATGTCTGGGTCTCTCTTCACAGTGGTCATGTTACATTAAACAGCATTTTAACAGCATTTTTTTCTTTTAATTTACACGCAGTATCTAACAGACCCTGTAAGATGTTACTAGAGATTTATGTGACCATAAGGACATGGTTTAAAATACAAATCAGCAAACAGATGACATGAGTTAATCCTAATCCTAATTAGAAATCAAGGATCAGTATCACTGAATCAGGATTCATGTGGGCCAACAGGTTTGTGTGTTTGCTTGTCGTCTTTCTGCATCGGTAATAAATGTCACATGCTGATAAACAGCATGGTTGGCATGGTGATGAAACCTTAAATCCTCATGCATTAGTGTCTTTCGGTGTTTGCAGATCAGATTGTTTTTATCATGCCCAATCACACACAATCTGTCCAATGGAAGACTATTTAAGGTACAAAATAAGTTCACTGCCTTTGTGTTATTTAATACCAAAATTGACACCGCTCTCATTCCACATTAACGTTATGTTCTGTCATGAAGGAATGAAAGCGTGTCAGGAAATGAAAGCATCCGGCAGGATTAGCCTAAGTTATTACAAATTACAGCTTTAGAACTTCACAGAGATATTTTGCAGATTTAGAGCATTAAAATTATACAGTATGTACTATATATATATATATATATATATATATATATACTGTATATATATAAACTATAAAACTTATCTTTACCTAGCAGCTTTATACCAAAAATAAATAAATAAAAAAATTTGTTGCATTGGACTTTCTTGAAACTATTTGATTTTTTTTTTAAGTTTATTGAAATGGATCTCTCTTTTTGTAAACCTTATACATGCATTGATGAAAGTATATGTGCATTTATTTATTTATTATTCATAATTTGGCTAATTTCTTCATGAAGTAAAAATGCAGAAAGTTGGGTTGCATTGTAGGGGACAGAACATAAAAAAAAGTGAATTAGACAGCATGGTTATAAAATATGATTATGGAGAAAATATTCAGAGCTCAAAATGCTCATGGCCACATATACTTCTGACAAACGCAAAAGCAATTTTATTAGCTTTTACATGTCAACAAACATGTCAGATGAGACAAGAAAAGGTTACTAAAGCACTTCAAGAAAAGATGATCAAACCAAACACATCTGCAAACATCAGATTTGCCTTGTCTTAGTTTCTCACCATTTCTTGATCCACATCACATGGAAGTTTATGTATACAAAACAGTATACATGAACTTTGAATTGAATCATATTTACAATGAACTACAACTGTAAACAACTATTCTTGGCTTTTTAAAAAGTTGAAGTTATTAAAAAGAAAATATTCATTGTTATTTTTTTAGTTGTATTTATTTGTGTAATGTGTTATGTACCTGATGTCTGAATGTCACAAAAAAAAACGAAGAAAAAAAAAAAGAAAAAAACAGACTGACATAACTTTGTCATTTTATTTTACTCTTCTTTTTACCCAATTTTAGTCTTATTTTTCCAACTGTAATGAAGCTTTATGATAATAAAAAAGAAATAATAAAAAGCCATGTTTTAACTGTTCATAAGCAGCACAGAAAAGATGGGGCTGATGTAAATTATGTAAATTACATTCCTCCAATCATGCAATGCACATCACTCAGAGACATTAGCCACATTTAGGGTACATGGAAATTACATAAGTAATTAACTATGGTTCTTTCCACAGGATATATCTATATCTATATATTTTGACTTGATGCAAAAATGAATAACTAAATAATTATGGAATTTATAAATAAGCAAATGGAGTGAATTAAAATAAATAGCAACTTATGTCCAAAATTTTTGCATTGAATAAATTTTGATTGGAATAAAGATTTTAATAAATAAATAAAATATATGGCATATGATATTTGGTACAGTACATCTTATTGAAAGAGCATGTGCCAATCAAATGAGCTCTTCATTGGCAACTGAATGAAGCTGACAGTGCAATTATACTTGTACAAAGATTCAGTTATATAGAGACTATGCGTGACTGAATAAAAAAGACTTGAAAAATTGAGCACATTCAATTCAATTCAACACATACAACTATAACACACATATATACTTCACATTTTTAAATTATTTTGGATATCAACTCAGTGTTTCCCTGAATCCCTGTTCAGATAAACAAACACCCACAGTGTATTTTTTTTTGGTTTAACTTAAAAAAAGTCACATACCTGGTTACTATATCCGTCATATTGTCACTCTCATGTGACCAATGCCATCAGTTGCGTTGCTTCATTGCCATTCGCAAATCATCTCCCTGTGGCCTCATGGGATAGTAACGTGTCCATTGAAGGTTCTGTATGCAAACTGTTTTATTAATACTATGAATTCTGGACAAACTATCGGCTCACACGTTTTTTCCGCATATACTACAGTATTCAGATGCAGTGCATTTCTCTGTAGAATTTCTTACAGTATTGTGATTTTGTCTACCCTATCTCACGACCAATTCGTACGAATTCTTACGAGTGATTAAAAAGTGGCTAATTCGTACTAATTCGTACAACCTCACTCGTACAAATTCGTACGATTTGTCTAAATCCACGTGACGGTTAATTTTAGGGGCGGGGTTAGGGGTAGGTCATTCGTAACGAATTCATACGAATTGGCCAATTCGTAAAATATGTACGATTTAGCAAAATTGTACTAATTTGTACGAGTGAGGTCGTATGAATTGTTACGAATCAGCCACCTCAAAAAAAAATTCGTACGAATTCCCGTGAGATCGGGTTGGATTTTGTTTATCATTTGCCAGTTTTGGTGGCTTAATGTGAGTAATATAAATCATGTAGTAGTTTATTTATTTTTAAAGCTTAAGTTAGGACCCTGTCTGAAAGTCTGAAGACCCTGTCTAGATAGCAGAAACAAAAGTAATTAAAATAACGCTCTTTAGGGAAAAAAAGGTTCAACAGGAAATTTATATAGAACGCTAAACTTTTTATCCCAAAAAGGTTCTATATAAATGAAATGTATTAAATTATAATGCACTTCCATGTTTAATGGGTCATTTCAATTTGTTCTAGTGATAAAGTACATTTACAAGTGGTTTAATACACAATATATAATTTTTTAAACAATCATTAATTAAAACCAAATCCATAAATTATCTCATTATGGGAACACCTAAAAGGTTCTATATATGAAGAGCCTTACAAAACCCTTTACGGTAGATAGAACCAATTCTTCTAAGAGTATATGATTGTGAATGATTATAAACATGAATGTCAATACTGTCAAAATCTTAAAATATCACTTACCGAGATTTGAAAGGAGGTTTCTCCAACACGTACACCTTCACGTTTATCAAAGCAACTTGTTTGTTCCCTCAGCAGGAGGGTAAGAAGGCATAACACTTCATTTAAAAATTCACTGTGTTAAAAAATGCATATAGTGTAAGTTGTCCATAAGAAACCTAAAATACTTAAAATAAAACAATCGGTAACACTTTATTTCGATAGTCCACTTTAGACATTCAACTAACTATAAGTAACTTTGCCGCTACATGTCAACTAACTATCGTTAGAGTATTAGTAGACTGTCTGCTTAATATCTGCTAACACTTTATTTTGTTGGTCCCCCAACAAACATTCAACTGACTGTAAGTAACTTAGCAACTACAAGACAACTTGTTCTCCTAACCTGAACCCTTACACCTAACCATAACCTAACAGTTTACTGACAGTCTACTAATACTCTAATGACACTTAGTGGATATTTAGTTGAAAAGTTACTTATAGTTAGTAGAATGTCTAAAGTGACTATCGAAATAAAGTGTAACCAAACAATCATTGCACTCCATTGCAGTACAATACCCACAATAATTAGTTTGTTCTCAGTGCCTTAAATTGAGGCATATGTGAAAGTCTATTTACTATTGTCTATTTGAGGCAAGCGAATACACACGAGTATAAACACACCCATGCATAGGCTCAGGTGTTACGGTTTGGTGTTATTGGCAGCTTTGCAGTGAGCAGGCACTGTTTCCAAGGTGATCTCCAGACTGTCAATCTCGGAGCATTTCCGTCCCCTCACGATTACCCGCACTGACTTCTTACACTCCATTGACTGGCTCTTTGGTTTGACTTCTATCACTCTATGTTCTTGTTCTGGCTCCAATTCAGGTTCAGTGCTGTCCTTCAGAGACAACTGCACAGTGTTCACTTTGATGGGACAGCGGCGTGGGTACTGCTTAAACTGCTCAAACGGGTCATTACACCTCTCGCAAGGGCAGTGATATGGACCTACAGTTCCCCTTGTTGAATCTGAGATGGATTGGTCTGATCGGCGCAGGGGCCGCAGACTGAGGGCCAGTGATGGGCGGGGAAAACACTGGCACAGGCAGTGGTGCACGCAAACGCCTCGCAGGGAGCGCATGTCCTTGCAGAGGAGGTGGCGGAAGTTGGGTTTGAGCAAGAGGTAGATGAGAGGGTTATACAGGGTGGAGGATTTGGCAAATACCGCAGGGATGGCAAAGGCCAAGGGCGGGATGTCCTCAAAACGGCCGAACGCCGCCCACATCAGACACCAGTGCGTATGGACTCCATGCAGCAAAGAATCCTATACACACCGCCACACTCAGCTGAGGAAAGACAGAGAAAGATCCGTCATGAAGAACTTGCATCATGAGGTCATTTTACAGTAATGAAGGAGTATGTTGGGCAGCTGTTGATTTAGATTTTTCTTAAAGCTGCGGTCGGCAACTATGGCTGATTGAGTGGACTTTGGCAACATTTTGAATGTTTACAACTCATATGGCCCTCCCCCACTATCAACGAATACCCTCCCACAGAGTTCGTGCTCGAGTGCGTGCGCACCAGGTTATCTGTGAACGCGACCGTCTCATCAGCATTCATCAACACCATGGATTATTTGGAGGTATGCTGCCCTGGCTAATCTACCAATAAATTGCAATTGCTAACGTCATTTATACTCTAAATGAGCTTACTTGGTTTGTTAGTGTTCCACCATTACTCTTCCTTACTGCGCGAACTTCAGGCGTGTGCGTGTGATTGTAATGTGCGAGAGATGGCGTGTGCCCGATCTGTGATTGACAGTCAGATCTCACACCCCCCTGCACTGATTGCACCCAATGATCCGGAAGCGCTTCACAAAAAACACGCTTCAGAAGGAGCTAGAAGCTTCGGGATTTTTCGAAAACCACTTTATTTATGTTGTTCTGTCTGATTATCAGCGTCGATTTCACTGAATATGATCAAAAAATGTTGCCGATGGCAGCTTTAAGAAGTCTCTTATGCTCACCGAGACTACATTTACATAGTAAAAAATACAGTGAAAACAGTAAATATTCCACTAATTTAAAATAACTGTTTACTACATTTAAAAAATGTAATTTATTTTTGTGTTGGCAAAAAAATGAAATAGTAATTCATGTGGTTTTGAGTGGAAAATGGTTAGTTTGGCTTATTTTGTAAAGTAGGTAAAGTGTCAAGAGTTTTGAAAAGTTTTTGTAAATGCTTGTTAGTAATAAAAAAAGACAATAGCAGCTTTCCGACTGGGAGGGACTTTTGCAGTTCCTAGAACCTAACGTTCCTATAACCCTTTTTTCCTCGTGTTCCGACCGGACTAAATTGAGGATTTTTTAGTTCCTCAGACCGTAGTTCCTATAACTCTTTCAGTACCTAGTCTAGAGCGAGGACTTTTTTATTTCCCTTTCCTAGGTCTATGTTGATTGGTTCAACTTCTAAGTCATGCCCACTGTTAACACGGAACTTGTAGCGCGCTGTCTGCCATACGCTGTGTGTTTTTGCAAAACATTACAACGAGGATTAAGACAAACATAACGCATTCAACCAGCTAATTGCTAATGCTAGCTAAACTTACCCGTCGTTTTGTTTGCCTCCTGCGCTCTGCTCTTTTATCTTCTTCCATCATATTACTTAATATCATATTACGCTGGAGCCTTCGTCTTCTGTGTTTCTCTGTACAGAACTCAAGCATAATCTTTAAACGCCGCCGTTCGTTCTCCGTTATTAATGCAATAGCCTCCTCCATGCTGGTTTGTTGTTGTTGTATGTGGCCGCGCTACGCTATAAAGACCATCGCCGTGCTTGCGTTACCCCTCCTACCAGTTCCTATGGCCACTTGGCCAGTGCGAACGCAAGCAGCAAAACCGAGTTTGGGGGAGAGTAGTTCTTAGAACTGTTTAGAAGTGGACAGTTCCTATAACTAAGTTCCTGTAACTACTTGGTCGGAAAGCAGCTAATTATCGTCAAAAGACAAAAAACTGCTAAAACCGTAACCCGTGTAAAAAGTGAAGTGACTGCACCTTCACTATGATTGCCTGGATGTTGCCCATGCGTGTCTGCACCGACACGTGCTGCTCCCACCGCTCTGCGGGACTCTGGACCGTGAGCAGTATGCGTGTGTAGGAGACAATGATGATGCTGCACGGCAGCAGGTAACAGGCGACGAAGAGCACAGTGGTGTAGGAGCGGGCAACTGAGTCGTCATTGGACCAGGACCAGTCGATACAGCAGGCCGTCCCGTAGGGTTCGGGACCATACTGCCCCCAGTGGGCGAGAGGGGAGCAAGCGAACACAAGAGCATAGGCCCACGCACACGCTATTAACACATGGCCGTGCTCATAGCTGAACCTATTACCTACAGAGACACACATATACAATATAATACATAACAGGACTGCATATCTGTTCATTGAACATGGCGGTTCAGTTACTCTTTTTTTACACTTCATTTTAACTCTTTTGTCGTTTTAATAATACTAGTAATATATTAATTCATTACATTTATATAGCGATTTTTAGGCACTCAAAGCACTTTACATGGAAGGGGGAATCTCCTCAAGGATGCTCACAAGTGCCCCCTTTGCGGCCAATATGTGCCCTTGATGAAAACTTTCCCACACCCGGACCACACAGCGGCGAGTTCACACTTAAAGGAGTACTTCACTTTTTTTTTTAAACTTTTACTCATAATTTACTCACCCCCATGTCATCCAAGATGTCAATGTCCTTCTTTTTCAGTCAAAAAGAAATTAAGGTTCTTGATGAAAACATTCCAGGATTTGTCTCCAAATAATGCACTTGATAACCAAACGGTTCAAGGTCCAAAAGACAGTTTTAATGCAAACTGTTCAAAGGACTTTAAATGATTCCAGACGATGAATCTTTTCAAGCGAAACGATCGCTCATTTAAAAATATAACAAAGTTTAAGTTTTATAAGCTCAAATGCTCGCCTTGCTCTGTTCTGTGATTTGAGTTAGTGACTCTCCTGTTCGAACTCATTTTTCAAAATGAACAAATCTTTTCCCGAGTCAATTCGTTCATTTCGTTCGTTGAATGAACCAAATGACACGAAAAAAGATTTGTTCAATTTGATAAACAAGTTCGAAAAGGAGAGTCGCGAGCGTGCATCACAAAGCAAGGCGACCATTTGAGCTTATAAAACTTAAACTTTGTTATTTTTTAAATGATCGAATCGTTTCACTTGATAAGACCCTTATTCATCGTCTGGAATCGTTTAAAGCCCTTTGAACAGTTTGCACTGTAACTGTCTTTTGGACATTGAACTGTTGGTTCCTAAAGAAGTCCATTATATGGAGACAAATCCTGGAATGTTTTTATCAAAAACCTTAATTTCTTTTCGACTTAAGAAAGAATGACATGGATATCTTGGATGACATGGGGGTGAGTGAATTATCAGAACCACATTTTTTAAAGTGAACTACTCCTTTAAGATTTTTCCACTGAAATTACCCAGATCAATTTGTCCCAGGAACTTCTTTCCCCCAGCTCTCACTCTAAAAAAATGCTGCTAAAAAGCACTAAAAGTGGTTCATTGGCTTGTAATCATAGGGGAACCACTTTAAGTGCCATATAGCACTTATCTTTTTCATATGGTGCTATGTAGAACCATTAGAGGTGCCATAAAGCATGTTAACCACCCCAGAGAACCACTGAAGAACCGCTGAAGAACCAAACTGGGCTTAGTGGTGCTATATAGCACCATGACTACCGCAAAGAACCCATGAAGAACCTTTTTTTGGGGGTTCTTGTTTGAGTGTGTTTCCATTGCGATTCTAAAGTATTCGCAAAGATTAGGCAAATTAGTGCAGTGACATATTCCTGCTGGGTTTCATCCTCTGAATTTAAGCTTAATAAAGCCAGAACCTCGTTGTTGGTCCATTGGTCATATTTTTTAAACTCCATTGTTGATTCGAAGAGCAAAAAAAAAATCGTACTAAACCCAAAAATGGTGGTTGAAATAAAATGCTGCATAGAGTCATCCAATCTGAACCAATCAGCATGTTCAGTGCCCAAGTCCCACCCCTGAAAGTTACTGAACTTTTAAAAGTACACCTCGCCAGCAGGGACTTTCTGAGGTGAAATTTTTTTACCCGGAACTTCATTTAGACCCAGGTCCCTGCAGTTGAAACACACAGATCACCAGCTCAAAGTTTCTAGTTCTTGGGTAAAGTTCGGTGGAAACGCAGCTATACATATAACCAAATAGAGTAAAGCATAGAGGACAGTGGGAGTGGGGCCTATGACAGGGCCATCTTTATGAGCAAATCACTGAATCTTCCATTCAAATTATTCATTAAAAACTGTGATTCATTGAGGAACAAAGCAAGTGAGTAATTGAATCATTCTCTCAACTGAAGTGCACTAATTTATTCAGGAACGAAACACCAGTACTATATGTTGATTTTAGACATTAAACTAAAAATAGAAATAGATGCTTTTTCAATGGACATTTGGACACCACTGCATTAAAATACTAGAATGTATAGTGTATGAATACCGTGATGTGGATAGCAGACTTTGAGGCAGCAAACAGTGCTGAGTATAGTGAGCGTGGTCAGAGAGCAGATCCCGAACAAAACACCACAGAAGGCATAGATCAAACACACTGTCCTTCCATAAAGCCACCTGCAAAAAAAACAGAAACAGCGCTCATAAGACACAGCAAACTAGAGATCAAGATCAAGGATAGGCCTATATGTTTAATGTAGCATTCTGAAGTTATTTCAATATAAAACAAATACAATTTTTAAACATAACTGAAGATTGCTTGCAGTTTTTATATAACTTTACTATTTATACAACCCCTAACATTTTCTCAAAACCCCATAACTTCAGCAGATTGACAAAAAAAAGTAAGAAAACAGAATCAATGTCATTTACCAACTTTAATTCCTGACCTATTAAGCCACTTTAACACGTGTATGTGGCCCAGACCTCCTCAATGAAGGATCTTGAGTTTTTTTTTTACCAAATCAGCATTTTTGCATTGCAAAATGTATTTAATAAAACCGCTGTATTTTTGCTCTAAAACAAGACAAGGCAAGTGTTTTATATAGCAAATTTTATAGAAAGAGGTAATTGAAATGGCTTACGCATAGCCATGATAAGAAGTCATGTAAACATATTAAATCATTTAAGAATAAGGAATATAAAGAAATTTTCAATTTAAAATGTATTAAAATTAATACAAATAAATAACACATTAAAATATAAAATGTTAACAAAATAGAAACACTGAATTAATATTCTCATGAACTGCATTAACCTAACAATATGTATTTTAGATATTGTTGGGTTAATGCAGTTCATGAAAATAATATGATATGGTGTTCCTGTTCTCAAATGGAAGAGCATAGCACTAGAGTCAAAGCAAAGGGCATGAGGTTGATTTCCAGGAAACACACACTTTAGCAAAAATGTAAAAAGCTATGGACAGAAAAAAACTGCTCAAGGCATAAATGCAAATGACAGACTGAACAGGAAAAGTGATTATTTTGTAAATGCACACAACACAACACAGCTAACAAATGTAATTTACCACCTTAACAAACATAGGCAAAATTATTGTATCATTATAATTCACATAACCAAGTGACAGATGAATTTACAGTACCGGTCAAAAGTTTAGGGTTGGTAAGATTTTTTTTGTTTTTAAAAGAAGTCTCTTCTGCTCACCAAGGCTGCAATTTTTTGATAAAAAATACACACAAAAAAAAACAGTAATATTGTGAAATATTATGACAATTTAAAATGACTTTTTTATGTTAATATACACTCACCGGCCACTTTATTAGGTACCCCATGCTAGTAACGGGTTGGACCCCCTTTTGCCTTCAGAACTGCCTCAATTCTTCGTGGCATAGATTCAACAAGGTGCTGGAAGCATTCCTCAGGGAGTTTGGTCCATATTGACATGATGGCATCACACAGTTGCCGCAGATTTGTCGGCTGCACATCCATGATGCGATCTCCCGTTCCACCACATCCCAAAGATGCTCTATTGGATTGAGATCTGGTGACTGTGGAGGCCATTTGAGTACAGCGAACTCATTGTCATGTTCAAGAAACCAGTCTGAGATGATTCCAGCTTTATGACATGGTGCATTATCCTGCTGAAAGTAGCCATCAGAAGTTGGGTACATTGTGGTCATAAAGGGATGGACATGGTCAGCAACAATACTCAGGTAGGCTGTGGCGTTGCAACGATGCTCAATTGGTACCAAGGGGCCCAAAGAGTGCCAAGAAAATATTCCCCACACCATGACACCACCACCACCAGCCTGAACCGTTGATACAAGGCAGGATGGATCCATGCTTTCATGTTGTAGACGCCAAATTCTGACCCTACCATCCGAATGTTCGCAGCAGAAATCGAGACTCATAAGACCAGGCAACGTTTTTCCAATCTTCTATTGTCCAATTTCGATGAGCTTGTGCAAATTGTAGCCTCAGTTTCCTGTTCTTAGCTGAAAGGAGTGGCACCCGGTGTGGTCTTCTGCTGCTGTAGCCCATCTGCCTCAAAGTTCAACGTACTGTGCGTTCAGAGATGCTCTTCTGCCCACCTTGGTTGTAACGGGTGGTTATTTGAGTCACTGTTGCCCTTCTATCAGCTCGAACCAGTCTGGCCATTCTCCTCTGACCTCTGGCATCAACAAGGCATTTCCGCCCACAGAACTGCCGCTCACTGGATGTTTTTTCTTTTTCGGACCATTCTCTGTAAACCCTAGAGATGGTTGTGTGTGAAAATCCCAGTAGATTAGCAGTTTCTGAAATACTCAGACCAGCCCTTCTGCCACCAACAATCATGCCACGTTCAAAGTCACTCAAATCACCTTTCTTCCCCATACTGATGCTCGGTTTGAACTGCAGGAGATTGTCTTGACCATGTCTACATGCCTAAATGCACTGGAGTTGCCGCCATGTGATTGGCTGCTTAGAAATTAAGTGTTAACGAGCAGTTGGACAGGTGTACCTAATAAGTGGCCGGTGAGTGTATATTACAATGTAATTATTCCTCTGAAAAAAGCTGAATTTTCAGCATCATTACTCCAGTCTTCAGTGTCACATGATCCTTCACAAATCACTCTAATATGATGATTTTATGCTCCAAAAACATGTATGATTATTATCCATGTTGAAAACAGTTTTTTACATTTTTATTTCAGGATTCTTTGATGAATAGAAAGTTCAAAGAACAGCATTTATTTAATTAGAATCTTTTCTAACATTATAAATGTCTTTACTGTAACTTTTGATCAATGTAACTCATCCTTGATGAATAGAAGTATTGATTTCTTATTTATTTCCCCAAAAATAAAATACAAATTCTTACTCACCCCAAACTTTTTAAAGGGTAGTGTTTAATGCAAACAAGCTTTCCATTTCAGATAAAAGCTGTTCTTTTGAACTTTCTATTCATCAAAGAATCCTGAAATAAAAATGTAAAAAAACTGTTTTCAACATGGATAATAATCATACATGTTTTTGGAGTATAAAATCATCATATTAGAGTGATTTGTGAAGGATCATGTGACACTGAAGACTGGAGTAATGATGCTGAAATTTCAGCTTTTGTCAGAGGAATAAATTACATTTTAATATATATTAACATAAAAAAGTCATTATAAATTGTCATAATATTTCACAATATTACTGTGTTTTTTGTGTATTTTTTATAAAAAAATTGCAGCCTTGGTGAGCAGAAGAGACTTCTTTTAAAAACATAAAAAATCTTACCGATCTTAAACTTTTGACCGGTAGTGTATACCAAAATATTGTAGTTTGATAGGACGCACGTCCTCTGATGTCAACAAGTCATCATATCTTACACACAGCCAACAAATGTGCAATAAATCGTACATAAAAGAACATTCTCCCCTTGTAATGAGTTCTGTTTGCCTGATGTACAATCCATCGCTGCCACAAAACGAGAAAGACATAAATAATGTCTTGTGTCCATCTCTGACTTGAGTTGCATTCCAGATGCAGCAGGAAATCAAACAAACTAGTGATGGCAATTGTCTGTCTTAAATCACAGTCTGGTGTAAAGGACAGTTTAACCTTGATTGCTGTGGGCTGGATTTGTGTGTGAGAAGTGTTCTGGCTGTAACACAGAGCCACAGTGCAAAAGGAGCCATTCGATTCTGTCTGCTGAATTCTTTACATGACTGCTTACATCACCATTATCTTTGAGTTTACCGGACGGTTTCCTGTAACCTCTTGATGGAGCATTGCACTGCATGTATGTGTGTGCCTGTGCCTTTTTGATTTGGTTTATATGAACCATTTTGCCTTGGAAACATGATTAGCTAAAGCAAAGTGACAGCCAAGTATGTGTGAATGGGACACAGAGAGATGACACTGAAAGAAACGGAGGATATAGTAAAAAAGGTAACACTTTAGAATACAGTTCCTTCGTTAATGAATAACTACACAAGAACTAATGAGTAACACAATATTAACAATCTAGTAACTATTATTAACTAACAAGAAACTCTGATTAACGAACTAGTAGACTTGAAAGTGGTAGTTCACTATTAAGTAATCAGTAACTACTATTTTTTTAATACTTCCCAGAGAACTACTGAAAAAGTTTATTAATCTAGTAACTACTATTAACTAAAATAAACTCTTATTAACTAATTAGTAAGTAATAGCTCACAGATGAAAGTGTTACTAGATACTTCAGTGGGAATTACTAATTATTTGGATTCGTATTATAAAGTGAAGATCATTGGAACTAACTAGTAATTACTCAAGTGTTACTACAGACATTTTCTAAAAGTACACTAAAGTTCACCAAAAATCTCAAACGTTTGCACAAATCATCACTAGATCATGTAGTAACACTTGAGTAATTACTAGTTAGTCCCAATGATCTTCACTTTATAATACTGAATCCAAATAATTAAGTAATTCCCACTGAAGTATCTAGTAACACTTTCATCTGTGAGCTATGACTTACTAATTATTTGGATTCGTATTATAAAGTGAAGATCATTGGGACTAACTAGTAATTACTCAAGTGTTACTACATGATCTAGTCATGATTTGTGCAAACGTTTGAGATTTTTGTTGAACTTTAGTATACTTTTAGAAAATGTCTTTAGTAACACTTGAGTAATTACTAGTTAGTTCCAATGATCTTCACTTTATAATACGAATCCAAATAATTAGTAATTCCCACTGAAGTATCTAGTAACACTTTCATCTGTGAGCTATTACTTACTAATTCGTTAATAAGAGTTTATTTTAGTTAATAGTAGTTACTAGATTGTTAATAAACTTTTTCAGTAGTTATCTGGGAAGTATTAAAAAATAGTAGTTATTGATTACTTAATAGTGAACTACCACTTTCGTCTGTGCGCTATTACTTACTAGTTCGTTAATCAGAGTTTCTTGTTAGTTAATAATAGTTACTAGATTGTTAATATTGTGTTACTCATTAGTTGTTTTGTAGTTATTCATTAACGAAGGAAACATATTCTAAAGTGTTACCGTAAAAAATAAAGGTAACGCTTCCTTTTACAGTCCAGTTACTCATGTAAATACTATGTACATATTTTAGTAACTACAATTACTGGGTAATAACTAGTACGAACCCTGAACCTACCCCTAAACCTACCCTGTTCCATGTACTTACCTTATATTAGCCAGTACTTTCTAGGTAAGTACACTGTAAGTACTGTACTGTAAAAGTGTTACCAAAAAAATTAATTAATAATTAACCTTTACAAACTCTGATGCCCTATTCTAATTATATGGTAATTGTTACTCATGTGGATGTAAGGTATTTTCAACATTTACAGGGGTTTGTCGATATTTTATTGCAGTCCAAATGCAGTAAAAATTCTTTGCCAAATTACATACTTTTTGTTTTTTGACAAACAACAACAGTCATGTGATAAATTACTTGCAGTCCTAATCCACATGTCTAAATTACTGTAGAAGGGGATCTATTCAAAATCCTATTTGACCATCTAAACAAAGTAACCACATTTTTAGTTTTTCCTTCTTTGTGGTACCTGTGAGCGAAGCTTGAGGTGACCGCGAGTGGATAGAGGCTGAGGGTCATGCCCAGGTCGCTGATGGCCAGATTAATGATGAAGAACTCGGCTGGTTTTAACAGGTGCTTCTTCTTGTAGGACACATACAGCAGCATACTGTTTCCACATAGTGAACAAACACCTGTAGGACAAAAAAAAGTGAGATGAAATTGTGGAATGTGGCGGCAAACATATCTTTCTAAAGCTTTATTTATTTATTTTTTTATCAACCAACATATTGGACCTAATCCTTGATAAAAACAAGAACAGTTGCAGAAAAGATATGTCAGTTGAGGCATTAATCCCAAAACCTGTTTGTAGTGATGGGTCTTTAGGAGTTTTTAAAAACTGTGTTTTTGATTTATTATCAAAACAGAGACTTTTACGCTTGTTCTGCTCAGCACAGTCTCATCCCAATTCGTCATATAACTGACGTTTTGGGACGTCTTTTGACCATTCGTCAATATACGACTATTTAGGGCCCCCTTAAACGTCGGTAGATGACGTTATGGGATCCTAACTCTACCCCAGACCTAAACCTAACCTTAAACCCAACTCGTCACCTAACTGACGTTAAAGGTAAAGCGTCAGTTGTATGACGACCCGGGAACGTCATCTACCAACGTTAAGGGGGCCCTGAATAGTCGTATATTGACGAAAAGTCAAAAGACGTTCAAAACGTCAGTTATATGACGAATTGGGATGAGACTGTGTTCTTCTGCTACATAAATTACACCTAATGTAAACAAAAACTTAGCTGCCTTAAATATAAGTTGATTGTACTTATAAAATTGAAGTCATTGGAACTTAAATTACATTTAACTGATTTTTAATAAAAAGTTGATCTTGTATAACTTTAAAAAAAGTCAAAAACGGCTTAACTTATTTTAATGAGTTAATGCAATGATGTCATAGCTTCTTAATCATATAATTTTTACAGTGTACTTCAAACGTGACCGTAAAATTTCACAATAATGTCCCATTAGTCAGCTCGCAATAACACAAATTAAAAGATTAACAATGCATTTGTTATATATATTATGGTTTTACAGTTTTTTATTAATAAAGTAAATGGTGAATACGTGATCCAACTTGTGAAGTTGTGGCTCCAGCTGGCTTGTTTAGAGCTTTTATTATTTCACTGTCTGAGATTAAAGAGATTATGTGTACATTAAAAATTACATCATCTTCGAATGATGTGATTTTAACAAAACTTCTCACTGAAGTTTACTTTTAATACTTTTGGTCTACGTATTTGATAAATTATTAACAAAGGTCTGACTTGGGTTGTGTCCCATCAAGTTTAAAAAATTTCCATCCTATTTCTTAACATCCTTTCATAGCTAAATTCTTGAAAAGGTTGTTTTCTGACAGCTCTCTTCATTCTTAGCTGAGATAAATATCATGGATAAGTTTCAGTTGGGTTTTAAAACCGTCCATATAGTACTGAGTTTGCCCTTGTTAGGGTGCTAAATGACATTTCTTTAGAAGCTACCATGGAAACTGTGTCAGCCTTGTCTTGCAAGACTTGAGTGCAGCTTTTGACACGCTGGATCATCTAATTCTGTTAGAGTGCCTTGAACTGTGTGTCAGGGTAAAATGAAGTGGCCTTATGTTGGTTCTCTTACATGAACGGCGAAACATTCATGGTAAAGATTGGGAACTGCCGTGCTTCTTCTGCTCCTATAACTTACGGTGTACCTCAGAGCTTTATTCTAGGGCCGCTACCTTTTCCCCTTTACATGTTGTCATTTAATAAACAAGGCATTTCATATCATTGTTATAGAGATCATACGCATAAAGCAGGAAATATTGCACATAATTGTAATTCACTGCAAAATAAATAGTAGATTAAGAATTAAGAAGGACTGCAAAACTGAAAAAGGTTGTATTATTGTAATGCTTTACATGAAAGGTCTGTCAAGTTGTCTGTCGAGGTTACAAATTGTTCAACACATGCTGAGCCAGATTATTATCAAATACGAAGAACGACTATATAACTCCAATCTTGATATTTCATTAGCAACCAATTAAACAACAAATTGAGTTCAAAATATTGTTGTTTAGCTACTTTTAAAGCAATTCATGGTTTGGCTCAAGTGTATATTAGGGATTGGTTAAACATTCCTCAAAGATCAAACTCTCAGATTGTCTTTTATGTCTGAACCATGGTAAATTAATCACAGAATGTGCAAGAAATATTGTGCAGCGAGAATCTAATATGTATTAACAGCAGCATTTACCTAAAAACTAAAATAGCTAAGCTCAGCAGGCTCCTGCCCATTTTGTCTCAAAATGTATTGTGCAAATGTAATTGTAAGTAATAATAATTATTATTATTATAAATATTCAAATAAATAATACACTTTCACACCCTTGCCATTAACAATAATACACTAATATTATATATATATATATATATATATATATATATATATATATATATTAAATATATATGATATATATATATTCTGCAATGATTAACTTCCAATGACGACCCTGTACTAGGGGTGTAACCGATACACAAAACTGACAGTTTGGTTTTCCCACGGTTTTGATGTCTCGGTTCGGTTCGAATTCGGTTTAGAAAGCTAATTTGGCTTTTTTTTAAACAGTGGTTTAATAAAAAAAAGGTCTTTGTCTTTAAATTAATTCAGTAACAATTAATCATTTCACAAGGATTAAAAAAATCTGCTAATGCTGTGAACTATATTGAAGGCTGCACATTACTATAACATTAAATGTTGTAGCCTAGACTTTTAACCTAAATTCAGATGCCAAATATTTTTTAGATATAATAAACAGACAACACATTGTATGAAAACATGTAAACTGAACATAAGGCAGTTTTTACATTAACTTGTGTTTTTACTCTAATAATTTACACAGTTGTCATTTTCATGAAAGATATTTTAAACATAAATTAAATAATCAAGATATCATTAACAGGTTAAGTAAAATATAATATTCAGGCTAACATAGTGCATTTATTTAGTGCAAAGGTTCATTTATAGGAAGTTGTGGACACTGAATCACTTGCCTGCTGAGGTAAATATAATGCTAGTGACAAGCTAAAGCTTTGCTGTTTTATTGACGTCTTTCCATTGCTGAAACCGAAACACTGATTGAGCGATTACACGAGTTATGATGCCTTTCAGTAAGTATACTGTATCTTTCAACATACCTTCAGGTGTCTTTTCTGTAACTGAGGAAGAGATGATCGCGTTACTCGCGCGCCACGCTGCCGCTTGAAATGAGGAGCCTAGTAAGCGATCTGTCACGTCACATCAAAGAGCGCCAAAACGCCATTTATTGTTTGAATTTCGTGATCAAATAGACAGAATCTGAAAGATTACACCTTGCTTATTATCGAAAGTAACAAAACACGGAGCTTGTTATTTGGTGTTAATGGTGGTTAGGCTACAAAACATGAGGTCCATTGAGCCCGGGCTGGGCGGGGCCGGTAGCAGGGGGCGGGGCGGTGTTCGGTACGCAATGACAGTATCGCTACTTCAAATCGCTAGTTCAGTATCTGGTTTTTCGGCTTCAGTTCGAAAATCGTTACACCCCTACCCTGTACATCTAGTTAAATGAAATCCATAGTCCATGTCCTAACTCTAAATTTCATAGCACTTTATAAATAACACTTTACAATAAGGTTAATTTGTAAAGTGTTGTATTTGTAAGGTATTTCTAATTTGTAAAAATTAACCTTAATTTGTAAGGTTAATTTGTAAAAAACACAAGTTAATGTAAAAACTGCCTGATTTTAATGTGATGTGTTATGCATTCTAATTGTTCTAATTCTATTTCAATATATTTTCTTAGAATGCCATGGAAAGAATAAAAACAACAAAAATGTCTAGTGCCCTTTTTAGTCTCTTCGCCCCTGCCCCTGAGGAGGTCTGTGCACGCCACTGCCTCAGTTAAATTCAATATGGCGTTTAACTTGATTATAAACATTGTAGTTATTAGCAATCTGACTACATTTTATTGAATATTGACATTTAGAAATCACTGAAGATTCTGCAGACTACAAGGACTTTTTTTTTACACAATGTCTATGGGCTGCCCCCACAGGCAACATATAGAGGTAGGATGGCAAGGCAAGTCTGATTCATCCAGTCTCTTCTAAGAAACCTTCATTTGATTGATTTTTGAAGGCAGCATGTGTCCTTTGCTATCTATAATGTCCGCATGCAGTGTGTTCAATTCTGTGACAGTTGAGCTAAAAAAATAAAACTTTCTGAAAGTTACGGCTGGTGGGCGGCTTCTCTAAGTGTTTTTGAACCACTTTTTCAACTTCTAATATTTGCTTAGTAACCTCTCTATTTTGTTGTACATCATTAAAGCATTTTGCTGCCTCAGAAGTCAAAATTCAAAAATATGCTGGGGAATATATTAGTCACATGGTACACAGCGAAATAACACTATAATTTTTCCATTTTCCAAATGTTAAATAAATGTTGAGAAATGCATCAATGCATTAATCCATGCGTCTGCCTTCATTTTTCAAATGAAGGCAGATGAATGTAAAAATATATGTAAATTCATGAATAATTTAATAGTAATTCATTCACTTAATGATTCAGGTAGAGGTGAAAGAGCAACAAAAGAGTTAACTATACAGTTTCTGCATTTTTTTTTAGTATGTTAAGGTTAGTTAAGGCATAAGAAACAATTTCTTTAAACAAAATGGCACATAATTGCAATTTCACACTTCATTGCAGCACATAAGAATAAGTTGTCATTATTTGTGGAGCAAATTTTACTTAAAATCAAGCTATTCACATAAATCTCTTATTCATTCTGTTTTGTAAAGCCGAGCAAGCAACAGTAACCAAGAGGACAGAGCTTGGTGAAAAGCCAATTATTCAATTCTTGGAAGGGCTGTGGTATATGACAACTTTGTGGCCAGAAAAAAAACCCCATTAGAAATAGCTTGGTGCCGTATGTCATTTCTCTGAATTGTGTGCTAACAAGGACACTAAACACTGCATTCTATAGCGTCCGTCGCCAGCACAGGGCAGAGAATTTGACCTGCACAGCTGACTTCGGTTGTACACGCAATGCAGGAGTGGATGCCTGTTTATCACAGCAGATAGAAAGAAAAAATAAGGTGATGAACAAATAACAAGAACAAAAAAAATACTTAACAGTACACAAGAGTATAAGCAAGAGTTGGTTGTTAGTCTACAGCAGCTCAGACAAACATTAACCCTCAAAACTGTCCTGTTAGCTAACATTACAACAACAGCATATATTGAGGTTACACTTTATTTAGATAGTCACTTTAGACGTTCTACTAATTATAAGTAACTTTTCAACTACATGTCAACTAACTGTCATTAGAGTATTAGTAAATTATGTCAGTAAACTGTTAGGTTATGGTTAGGTGTTAGGCTTCGGGTTAGTAGAACAAGTTTACTTGTAGTCGCCAAGTTACTTATAGTCAGTTGAATGTCTGTTGGGGGATCAGACAAAATAAAGTGTTAGCAGATATTAAGCTGACAGTCTACTAATACTCTAACGACAATTAGTTAACATGTAGGGGTTACAAAGTTACTTATAGTTAGTAGAATGTCTAAAGTGGACTATCGAAATAAAGTGTTACCTATATTGGTTCTGTGGAACTGCAAGACCAAAGTTACTCGCGCATCAAGCCGAAACAACGCAACCTACGGTGTCTGATTTAAGGTCTTCCCGCTTAGATCTCTCCAGCATTGGAATGCTTTTCTAATATTACAGCCCATTCTCATCCCAAGGCGTCACCTATAACATTTTGACCATGCTTCAATATCTGACGCTTTAGGCACCAGTTAGATGCAGTGTTGGGGAAGCTACTCTGAAACTGTAGTTTGACAAGCTACAAGCTACTTGTAAGTTAAAGTAGTTAAACTACAGTCAAGCTACCCGTTTAGAAAAGTAGATAGCTACACTACAAGTTACTATCAAAAAGTAGCTAGCTACATTGAAACTACTTTTGCTTTTTTTGAACAACGTATATTATAAATAACTGAATAAGTCTCTGAGGAATGTTTTAAGTAAAATATTTAGTGTTTAAAACAAGGCAATGCAATTATGATTTCAAAAGAGTATTGTTTTATTACACACAACACTAAAAATATCTCTAAAATGCAAAATTGCAACAAATAGCCTACAACATTGCAAGAACGAAATATACATCCAACGTAAATTGCATGCAGAACATTTTCTCAAAAATACTGATTGAACATGGACAAATAAGGCCATGGGTAATTAAGGTTAGTTGTTTCTCCATCCTCCAAATCTGCCGTCACGTCTTGCTATATAATCATAATATGGGTGTGTCAACCATAGATATGGTGTCAACCCACTTCTGTACGTCAGTGAACCGTTAGCCGCAAGATGCGTGATTAAACAACCAGCGGCGGTAATAGCATAAAATGAGTTTGTAATCTAACAAGAAGAATATCCTTGCATCGCGCTGATTCGCGCAGGCTCGACAATGTAGCAATGTAGCTTTTGCTCGCGCTACACTCGCTTCTTGCTGCAAAAAGTAGTTAGCTACTGGAAAAGCTACACTGTTTAAAAAGCAACTGAGCTACTGCCAAGCTACTAAAAAATGTAGTTAAGTTAGTAGCTACGCTACTTGTAGTTAACTACTCCCCAACACTGGTTAGATGACGCCTGAGGATCGCGTGTAACACTAACCCTACCCAGACCTAAACCTACCCGCGTCATCTAACTGACACTTTTCCTTTAGCGTCAATCAGCCGACGCCGTAGGATCGCGTCACGTAACTGATGCTAAAGGGCGCCTAAAGCGTCGAATATTGAAGCATGGTCAAAAGGTGATGCCTTGGGGTGAGAATGCGTTGAATATTAATGCGATATTGATATGATATTCCTCTGAGCTTTTCTCTTTTGTAATGTCTCTCAGCCATCTCGCTTTCTACAGTATTTCTTCAAAACTCCCTATTGCTCTCTCTACAATTAGTGGATGCCCCCTACTGCTGATTGGCTACATATTTGTTGTGCTGCTCTGTCTTATGACTTATTTGAAAAATCGCTCACTGCACCTTTAATGTTGGTTGATAAAAGAATAGATTGTTTTTTTTGTGTCAAATTTAAAAACATTTGGATTGAATATTAGATTACTAAACAGATGTTCCAACCATTTACATTATTATAGATTTTATTTAAGGCTTTAAGGCTTAACAACAATGATTTGAAGGAATATTCCTTGCCTGTCAGATTTCAGCAGTATTAAATCAGCTTTAATCAGATTGGAGAACACACTGCCTCTGCTGGCTAGATTAGGCATTTTGACAGAAATTATCAGCAAACCACCTTTAGATCACGAACAGAAAATCTCATCAAATTTATGCTGACATTGGCTAGCTTCAAATGCGCTCTGAGCCCTTCTGTAAAGGAACAGCAAGCACACAACTGAAGGCTGAAACCTTGGAAATAACTTAAGCTTGCCTTTAATGCACATAACACTGAAGTTATTTAATCAATAAAATATGCCATTCCCATCCCATTACAGGAATCATGACTGGGTTGTCTTGTATCACCCTGTAAAGTGGTATGATGACAGACTGACTGTATTATCCCTCTTAAAACAGCTTCTTATCAAATAAATAAATTAATGGAAATTACATATAGATTTTAGAATGATTTGTTACTTGTAAAATATAAAGCTTCCACTATCTGACCTTTTTCACATTTATCCACTATTGCATTCCCACAACTTTCCAAAAGAGCAAGAAAATGCTGACAGATGGATGCTGGACTGGACTTTAGAGAAAAGGTTTACAATCAGAATTATTATCAAATTATCAGTCAAATCTTCAGAAAATGTTCTAAAACCCTAAAACAGGATTGTTGACTTGTATTTAATATAACGCAAAGTATATAAATGGCCATTTTAATTATTTAAAAATGAATGAAAAACCATATATAACCATGCTGTTGAACTGCACATTTTTTACACTTTTTCGCATTTGTACAATCTTCTAAAACTATTGAATACCAAATATCTTAAGAACTATCTTTCATTTCTTACTGATTGAAGTTTCCTTTGCCTTTTTGCACTTTTTTCCTTCCATTTTTCTTTTATGTTATTTGGTATGTTTCAAGTTCTTATCCTTCATTGCAATCAACAGTAAAAGTGTATTATAATGAAAACAATATAGGATAAGTGATAGGAAAAAGGGAATGTTGCCGTGGGCAAATGTAAAATATACAGTTCAACGATATACAAGTATGTGGTTCAATGGTCAGAATCAAGTACAGATGCAACGAGAGGGAACAAAATAGAGCAAGAAGCAAGAGACACTGAAGAAAGGAGGTCAATGCTTTGTATGTTGAATTGCAAAAGCCAATTAGCATTTGGCACACAAGTATTCTGGCATTCAATCCACCTCCATTGTCTCTGCCACGAACGTATCAGTAATTATGATGCTAAATTGATCTGAATCATGCTGTAAAAAAATCAATCAGTTAAACCAAGGAGGATAGTAAGTTGTTCTGTAGTGCTCAAGCTTTTTCTTTTTCACATAAAGCCCATTCAAGCTTTATGTGCAGGCATGTGTTACCTTCAATCCAACCATTCATCAAACAGAAAGGTCACCGCAAAGCACTTTATTGTGGAACATGTAGCCTACATAAAACAGATTTCTAAATAAAAATGAATGCTTTGTGGGAACAGGAACACTTAATTTAAATAGTATCTGATCAGGTTATAACCCCCTAAAATCAATTAGAAATCATTTTTAGAAGCCCATTAAGAAAATGTTGGCTTAAACGCATGTACAGGTGCAGGTGCATCATGGCTGTAACCAACAATCTGGACATGTGTAATTATTTCTTTTACACAAAACAGAATTTGAGGATATATAAAATCAGTATAAAGCAGTACAATAACATAGGCTATTTCATTCATTTTTTAAATGCCGTAATTTGCAAGATACACCAAAGGGCAAGTTAATTTAGCAATTGTAGAATGGCAAAACACACTATACCTTACCGCAAATAACAAGTTTTCAAATTGCGATCAAATTTCAACAGGCTTGTTTGTGCCATTATCCGATTAGCATAACTCTTTAAGCGAAAACAACACAGCCAGAGCACACCACACACACACACAAAAAAATGCTATCGGCAATCACAAATTCATTTTAGCATTCTGATAATTACAAACCCGTATCAAAATGACCTGCATGTGTAGAGCAATCATATACCATTAAAGAACATCCAGCATTGGAGATATAAACTGCGTTCAGAACTGTACGAATTTGCACTGTTTCACTTACTTATGTTAATTTAAAGGCATTGGATGCCAGAACACAGCCATGCAATTGCAAGTGCAGTCCACATTTTCTCTCAGTAGGTGGAAAACCTTTAATTCAGTTCATGGTTCATAGAACAAACTTGATGATAAAAATAAATGAATTCTCACTCTTACCAAAAAGGGAATAAACCACACCCACTGTGATGTCAACAGCCACTGGGATGTTAGACTGGAAGCTGCTGTTGTCCAGTACTCGCATCTGAAAAGCACACACACAGAGAGGGGAAGAGAGAGAGAGAGGGAAAGAATTTGCTCACACAATCAAGCTCACAAATTTACATGTCGATTGCAGAAGACTGCTATGGGTTTGACATATTTGGGAATGAGTCAGAGTCATGTATCCCAGTAACTTACTACTGATAGAATTTATGGGATATTGAACTTGATCTCATTATTTAATGGATTTGACTGTTGTGTAAAAGGTTAAAAAAAGGTTGTGTAAAAAAAAGCAATTTGCATGACTGTGTCCAATATAATAGTACATAATTATTTCTAACATTTTAAATATAGTTTTTATTGAATTTAATATATAAAGTTTTCATTGTCTAGGTTTTGTTTTTCTAAAATGCTTTATTTATTTCAAAGAAAATACATATGCCACTGCATTTCTGTTTAGCCCAATCAGTACAGCATATAGGCTTCATGTAGTGCAAGCGATGGATCATAGGTTTGATTCCCAAGGAATGCATGAAAAAATGTTTTGCTAAAGCATCTGCCAAATGCATATGATAATGCATCTTGTTACACAGTTCACAGTTAATCCTGACATCAACCTTGTCGTATTTCATGAGACAAGTATTGAGTGAAGACTTGTTAATAAACAATTATTGGTTTTTGTGAAACCTTCCAGAGGTCAGTTTGGGTCAGTAACCCTTCCCTGAGTGGTCAACTTGGCATTCTGATTTGTGAAAACTTTTACAGATCAGTTTGGGTCAGTTAACTCTTCCTGAGTGGTTAACTTGGTTATTCCGATATGTGAAAACATTCACAGATCAGTTTGGTGTCAGTTAACCTTTCCCTGAGTGGTTAACTTGGTCATTCCGATCTGTGAAAACTTCCAGAGGTCAGTTTGGGTCAGTTGAAACATTCCCTTAACTGACCCAAACGTACCTAACAAATCTTTCACAAAGTTTTCACAAATCATAATGACCAAGTTAACCACTCAGGGAAGGGTTAACTGACCCAAACTGACCTCTGGAAGGTTTCACAAATCAGAATGACCAAGTTAACCACTCAGGGAAGGGTTAACTGACCCAAACTGACCTCTGGAAGTTTTCACAAATCAGAATGACCAAGTTAACCACTCAGGGAAAGGTTAACTGACCCAAACTGATCTCTGGAAGTTTTCACAAATCAGAATGACCAAGTTAACCACTCAGGGAAGGGTTAACTGACCCAAACTGATCTTTGAAAGTTTTCACAAATCAGAATGACCAAGTTAACCACTCAGGGAAGGGTTAACTGATCCAAACTGACCTCTGGAAGTTTTCACAAATCAGAATGACCAAGTTAACCACTCAGGGAAGGGTTAACTGACCCAAACTAATCTGTGAATGTTTTCACAGATCGGAATGACCAAGTTAACCACTCAGGAAAGAGTTAACTGACCCAAACTGATCTGTGAAAGGTTTCACAAATCAGAATGACCAAGTTAACCACTCAGGGAAGGGTTAACTGGCCCAAACTGACCTCTGGAAGGTTTTCACAAATCAGGCTCAATCTAAAACAAGTGTTTTTGTAATCCAGCGGTGTTTGTGTTTATTATAAATTGCTATTATACATTGTTAAACATGAAAAAATGCCTATTTTCCACATTCCTGTCTACCGGACTTAGCGAATGGTTTACAGACACAAGCTTTGCTGTGAAAAAATTCACAAATCTAGCATGTCAAGATGACACTGGGTTCAGACTTCTAAGTGACAGACTTTTGGAGCTATACCCAATTAAAAATTCAAATTCAGAAAAAAATAATAATAATTTCGAACCGGAGTAACACCGTTACACGAATTCACAAATCATAAATAACGAAATTAGATATCATTTGCATGTCCACGACACCGCACTGCGGGACCACAGCAAAACGAAATCTGAAAATCAAACCGCAAACTATCTTTACTCCGGTCTAAAACCTGCATATTCTAACCCACTCTCAGGGCATGCATTTATATCAGTCAGCCGCAATGATTCAAAATCCATCTGAATTTGAAGTTGATTTTAAAAAGAAAGTGTGTTGTGTCATTTTTGTTTGCACTGTTGTCACGATGACTGAGAAAAGTCCACCTCACATCTTCCTGACTTTACCATGAAATGATAAACGACAGTTCTGAGGATAGCCTTTTCTCAAAACTCATTAATGAGGAAAACAAGTGGTAAATATAAGTTACAGGTCTTGTGAAAGTCATATGATATCAGTATGACTTAACCACAGTAGACATTGAGAGAGAATATTTAGATAATTGGTCAGCAGGCATTTCCCACTCGATGAGCCTATGCCCTCTAGGGGGGTCCTGTAATAAAAATGCATCAGTTCTGGTGCACTTTGAGGACAAATTTAAGACAGCCTTTTCAGCAATGAAATTGAACAGTAAAAATAAAACATTTCTTTGCATTGACCTTTGCCTGAGCTTTTCAGTTGCGACAGTCTCTCAATCCGCATCAAATTCACACTGGTTTTAGGAAGCCAAACAATCTGATTTAAGTGAAATGTCATCATTGACATTGTATAAAGATTTCAAATTAACAGTAAAAATTAGGGGTGTAACGATACACAAAACTGACGGTTCGGTTTTCCCACGGTTTTGACGTCTCGGTTCGGTTTTGAAAGCTAAAATGCCTTTTTTTCTTTCTTTTTTTACCAGTGGTTTAATGAAAAAAATGGTCTTTGTCTTTAAATTAATTTAATTACAATTAAACATTTCACAAGGATTAAAAAAAATCTGCTAATGCTGTAAACTATATAGGGAGCCGCACATTACTATAACATTAAAGGTTGTAGACTTTTAACCTAAATTCAGATGCTATTTATTTTTTAGATATAATAATCAACACACAACACATTGTATGAAAACATGTTAACTGAACATAAGGCAGTTTTTGCATTAACTTGTGTTTTTACTCTTTTTTTGTTGTTGAAATATAATAATTTACACAGTTGTTATTTTCTTGAAAGATATTTTAAACATACATTAAATAATCAAGATATCATAAACAGGTTAAGCAAAATATAATATACATAGTGCATTTATTTAGTGCAAGAGTTCATTTATAGGAAGTTGTGGACACTGAATCACTTGCCTGTTGAGGTAAATATAATGCTAGTGACAAGCTTTGCTGTTTTATTGACGTCTTTCCGCGGCTGAAACACTGATTGAGCGATTACACGAGTTATGATGCCTTTCAGTAAGTATACTGTATCTTTCAACATACCTTCAGGTGTCTTTTCTGTAACTGAGGAAGAGATGATGGCGTTTACTCGCGCTGCCGCTTGAAATGAGGAGCCTATAAGCCCACAGCGATCTGTCACGCCACATCAAAGAGCGCCAAAACGCCATTTATTGTTTCATTTTCGTGATCAAATAGACAGAATTGGAAAGATTACACCTTGCTTGTTATCGAAAGTAACAAAACACAGAGCTTGTTATTTGGTGTTAATGGTGGTTAGGCTACAAAACTGAATTCGTTGTGTATACATAAGATATGAGTTCCATTGAGGGTGAGGCCGGGGTAGCAGGGGGCGGGGCAGGGCGTGTTCGGTACGCAATGACAGTATCGCGATTCGAATCGTGAGTTCAGTATCGCGGTTTTTCGGTTCGGTTCGAAAATCGTTACACCCCTAGTAAAAATAACAGAAAATATCAGTTTAAACTGATTTAACTAAATTAAATATTTAACAATTAACTCATCACCTATTTAGTGTAAACAATTTACTGGCTCCATATAGTCAGGTTTCAACGGTTTTTGAACACAATAGCCATGTTTCCATCGACATGTTTTTATCCGAATTAAGTGATATTGAATGAAAAATGCCTTAATGGAAACAGTAAAATTCGATGAAATTTCATGAAAATCGACTCAAATGAAATACGATACGGTCTCATCGGATTTTCTCTTGATCGATATACGGCTAATGCGATAAAAGCTGATGGAAACGTTATTTGCCGAATAAATAATGAATTGCGATTAAGTTTTATGACCTTTTATGGTTGCAACACGTCAGAAGACGAGTTCATTTCCGGCCAGTCTGTTTGCGCACACATGGCGGATGTCAACAAAGACAGATGTAAGTGGACAAAGCAATACAAAATAAAAAATGCTTCAACCAAAGGGTTATGAACCACGATCTCCCAGAACTGATGGCGCTGTCGTTCCCACACCACATTCACCTCCGCTGTCGTCGGGCATTTACGTGCATCGGCATCAACATAGCAATGTTTATAGCGTTGTTGTTTTCTAAGGTTAGTTTTGCTTGTTTTTACGTGGCTTGGTTGAGTTCTAGTGTATAATGTGGTCTGTTATTTCTGGTTAACAGACTGCGGTGCTGCTATAACACACCGTTGCCATGGACGCAAGTTCAGAGACGGAACAGGCTTATTTTCTTTAGCAGAAGCAATACTCGTTTTAAATCAATAAACTCGTTTTTAAGTCAATATTTTGTGTCAAATTATTGATGTATTTATTTATTTGGTTGATTTATATGTAATAAGCATGATAATATATAGTGAGGCGGTTGTTATAGCGAATACAACCCCTTCAGGCTAACAACCGCCTCGCATATACATTATCCCATACATGCGTCGCTATCAGCTGGCACATATCGCCATCTACCAACAATTATCAAGTATTTCACAAGTTGAAGCCTAATAACTCTTACCGGTATACCGGTAAGCATTATTAGGCTTCAACTTGTGAAATACTTGATAATTTGTTGGTAGATGGCGATCCGTTTTGTCTAACAAAACTTTGTTCACAAAAGTTTGCTTGAATGTTGTTCGATTTAGTGCGAAAATGAATGGAAACACCTTAAAATGTCTCAAATCAATTCGATATACCAATTCTGATCGCAAAACAGCATGTGACGTCATTACGTACAGGTTTTTATTCGCTTTAAAGCCGTTTGATGGAAACACACTTTCACCAGCTTTATTCGCATGTGTTTTTTAACCGAACTTCAGATAATTCGATTGACAAGTAGATGGAAACATGGCTAATGATTTCACCCATCTATCCAAACATATCTTTTGTATCTTTATTCCACTCTGGACAAAAACACAGTACTATTTTAGGGAGTACAATTAAAATACTTATGTCTACATTTCCTCACTTGCAGCTTTTATTTTAGGGGAAAACTCCAGAGTCATTTCTTTTAGAGCAAGGGTTTTCAGCAGGAGGTCAAACACAGTATTTCAGGAGCTCTGCCAACCGCTGATTGACCTCAAACTAATAACAGCACTTGTTATACTGCTCAATTTAGGTCTCTATTCGGTCTCTGCCCTTTCTGAAAGATTAAAGACCCTTGTTTGAAGGGTTAGTTTAGTATTTTACACATCTAAAGCCCTGTTTTAAGATCGTTTCTGATGAAATAGCATGGTTAAGATTAAAATTTGGATGAGAATTTTAGGTTTCCGATGTTAGCATCATTCATAAAACGTATTCTCAATTACCTTGACCTGGTACAAAAAACTACGATAAAACCTGTTGGAAAGCATCTTTTGCAGACGATTTTTGTGAGAGCATTTCAGTGAACACCCAGACCACTCAGTGAGTTACATATCTTTGTAAAGTTTAATGCGTTTTATGAATGATTGTTCCACTGCACATTGACAACTATTGTGTAGGTGTGTGTGTAGGGGTGCTAACACAGAAACCAAATTTCAATCTTAACCATGCTATTTCATCAGAAACGATCTTAAAACAGGACTTTAAGTCTAAAATACCGAACTAACACTTTGAGTGAACTACAAAACCCAACAAAATGTTTAAAGCAAGTGTCAATCATTGTGTGACTGTCAAAGCTCTGATTTAAGTTTATTACCACCAGGTACAGAACGAGTTTAAGATTTACAAGAAAAAGCCAAAATGTCATAAACATTCCAGATTATAATCACATTAACAGATTGCATTAACTGCCTACAGAGGATTTTATATAAAACGGTATAATATGCTTCCCTGACTGTTTTGATATACCCCACTTTCTGGCACTCCCATGTATTCATCAGAGTAATATACTTAAGTAATATGCTGACCTGTTACATCATAACCATAAGAATGCATGTCAATTTACTATATTGATAGAAGGAGGGGCTGAAGTCAGGGACAGGTGAAGGAGAAAAGAAAGCATTACAGGATGAATCCCTGCCAGAGCGTTGAGTCTGAGAACCACAACAGACTCCAGGCGCAGCTAAAGGCTGTTAATAATGAACTTCAGCGGGAAACGCACTAGTAAAGCTTCAGATTTACAATGAAAAGGCATTAAATAGAGGTATTGGATTACTGGAATATTTTAAATATTAATATGAGCAAAGTAATAACAAAAATGATCATATTATGGTTTGTTGGTCTCTGTTTCATAAATCTGTGGTTGAAGAAAGTTGCATTGCAGCAACAGGGAGTGTTGTAACAGGGTGAGAAATGAGATGGGGAGAAATCACTATCACACATGACCTTCATCCCTGTGAGGTGAATGTATAAGCTGTAAGTCTCTGTGTGAAAAAGAAATATGGTTTAATAAGCACCTGGCTTAGATAATGTTAATGGATTTTAAAATTACATGATCAGCTGGTTCTCTTGTTTTAATTTATAATATGTCTATTACATGTTATAAAAATATAGTGGTTTACCAGACATGAAGGGTTATATTTATGTACTTCTACAATTGCATTAACTCATCAACATAATAGTTTTTTAAATATATAAATTATACTAGATTTTAACTTTTTTTCCCTTTAAAGTCAGTTTAATGCAATTTAAGTTGAAATGACTTAAAAATTGCTGCCTTAAACACCCAAGTTGATTGTAAACTTGGGTGTTTAAGGCAGCAATTACAATCAACTTGTGTGTTCAAGGCAAACATTTTTTTAGTGTACCCACAAAGATTGCATACAAAATGACTAACACACACAGATACACACGTTTCCATGTTTTGTGGGGACTTCCCATTGACATAAAATGTATCAAACTGTACAAACGGTAAACCCTTACCCATCACAAAAAAACAAATGAGCTGATGATGCAACGAGTTGATGAGGGAGGTGATACTTATTTTGAAATAATTTGATTCCCACAAAGTAATTTGTAAAATATCCATTGTAAAATATCCATGTTTATTTTGAGTAACAAATACCCAAGTAGTGTTTAATCGTAGCACCACTCTACATGCGTGACAATTGACGCAGTTTATGAATGAGTTGTAGATTTATAAACTTTGCAACATGGATATTAAATACAATTTTGAAACAAAGTGCAAAATAACACTGAGATACGTTTAAGAAAAATGTTACAACACTTCCTGATCTCAATCAATGCGAAGAGAAGCGCAACACTCAGACACAAGAGCTTTCAGCTTCGTTCATTCACTAATATGACCAAAACTAAAGCCTGCCCTGGGAAAACACCACATGATATTGGATTACAACCAATTAACAAGTGTATGACTTGAAAACTAATCGCACACTCTGGTTTCTGGCGCGCGTCTCGGCACCAAACTCTCGCTTCCACACCTGCTCCCTTTGCGCGCAATTATCTACACGCACCTGCTCGCTTGGACCTATTCGATGTCATCACTCGTAAATTCCTTTTATGCAAAGTGGGTTCAAAGAACCATGACTGCTCTCTTCCACTCAACATCCCCAACATCACCCCCTCTTACCGTGACAGCCGTCAGCCTCGCCTCTCCTCGGGAAGCCGAAGGGATTCATCCGCTTTATCCGTCATCAGTCGTTAAAGCTCCACAGTTCGGACCCACATCGCATCGCGGTGGCACGCGCAGTCGTGGGGATGCGCGTGGGAGACCAAAAGCGAGATCAGACCTTCCGGTGATCGAATTAGTTTTTTTTTTGCGCAAGACTGTGAGCGCGCGCAAATGCACGTGCAGGTGATCCCGAGCGGTTCACAGTGAGTTATGAATGACCCCCACCCCACTATATGATGCGCTCAACGGTCTCGGAAAGCACACATTTGACGACATAAGCCTCTCGTGCCTTTACACACACACACACACACACACACACACACACACTAGGCTACTTCAGATGTGGATACTCGTACTGGGACAGCAGGTTCACCATTCCCTTTCAAGTGCAAAATTATTAGTGCTCTTTTCAAAACCGAAGGTACGAATAGCCTATGGAAGCGAATGGAGATGAAAAGGGAAAGAAGAGGAAAGAAAGAAACGCAAAAAAAGGAAGAAAGGGAAAATAAAATAAAGTGGGACAATTAATAAATGAAGTATCGGTACAGCAGGATATTCAAATATTATAGCTTTAATTAATTCCACGCACCATTTGTGAGCAAACTTTTGAGGATACAGGTTAGTTATGAGGTCAAATGAAGACAGGCGCCTTTCATTAAGGTTTGACGACTTTGTTAAAAGATAAATCAGAGTAAAAAGTCACTGTAAACGTGCTGCGTATCCTACGAGCTCGCGCATTATTGCACGTGTGCGCTCGTTCCATCTAAAGCGCGTGGATGCAGCGGGGGAAACGTGTACACCGAGCATCACCGGGCTGAACAAGCCTTCCCAACAGCGTCATCATTCCCGTTGACAATAAACATCTTACTGAAAGTATGATTCAAAATGTACGAATGAGTCAGTTTGCAATATTAAAAGTCAGGGAAATGCATGTGGACTTTTTGGAACTATAAAAACCAAGATAAAACAGACATTGGCATGCAGAGAAAACCAAATATGCTATACCTGAATTTGCTAAAATGAGATGGAAACACTGCGAACATCATATGTTAAAGGTCTATTTAAGTCTTTATTCACATTAACTTTACAATTAACTGTTATTAAATATACTCATTTATCATCATACACTACGCAACAGTAACACTCATGAGTAATCACAAAGCGATTTACTATGATGCCGTCTTTTTCGGATTTGCAAATAAAAAGAACAAATGTTAGTCAACTACTATGCCATTTAAATAATCGTTCCAAATGTTTAAAAAAGCTTTAACTTTTCATCTATCCATCCATCCGCTAAATTTCAGAGCATGAACAAAAGCAGAGATATCGATCTTTAAAAATCAGAAAGTTTAATGCCTACAAAAAACAACTCGATTCAGGACTACGACGGGTTTTAGACGTCACTAACCCATACATTTACATCAACCCTCCCTCCGGAATATGCAAAAAAGGGCATTGCCATATTTCTGCAACTCGTCAAAAGTGTTATTTTCATCCAGCTGTCAGGTCTTCTGTGTTCGGGCTTCCCACGGATGTTGTACTCCGCTAATAATGGATACAATTTATATTTGATTATGTTACTGAAAATTACAATCGTAATTTGGCTCTCTGTACTGCACATTTTACGGTCAGACAGCTTCCAGAATCTCCACGAATTCAACACTGGATTCAACAAGAAACAGTTACTAAAACATGAAGCAGTTTCAACTTTAGTTGTTGGCCCACAATCTGTGCGTAGGCTAAGACTTAATCGTTTTAAATAAATTTGCGTGTATAATTTTAGACGTAATGTTTTAGTTTTATCAAATGCCAGCGCTGACTTTATAACCACTTAGTTATGCTATTTCATGTCTATAACAAACGCGTACAAAAATTTTGGACCTGAATTTGTATATGTACTCATTTTGTAAATGCATTTTTCATATACACTCACCGGCCACTTTATTAGGTACACCTGTCCAACTTCTCGTTAATACTTAATTTCTAAGCAGCCAATCACATGGCGGCAACTCAGTGCATTTAGGCATGTAGACATGGTCAAGACAATCTCCTGCAGTTCAAACCGAGCATCAGTATGGGGAAGAAAGGTGATTTGAGTGACTTTGAATGTGGCATGATTGTTGGTGCCAGAAGGGCTGGTCTGAGTATTTCAGAAACTGCTAATCTACTGGGATTTTCACACACAACCATCTCTAGGGTTTACAGAGAATGGTCCGAAAAAGAAAAAACATCCAGTGAGCGGCAGTTCTGTGGGCGGAAATGCCTTGTTGATGCCAGAGGTCAGAGGAGAATGGCCAGACTGGTTCGAGCTGATAGAAGGGCAACAGTGACTCAAATAACCACCCGTTACAACCAAGGTGGGCAGAAGAGCATCTCTGAACGCACAGTACGTTGAACTTTGAGGCAGATGGGCTACAGCAGCAGAAGACCACACCGGGTGCCACTCCTTTCAGCTAAGAACAGGAAACTGAGGCTACAATTTGCACAAGCTCATCAAAATTGGACAATAGAAGATTGGAAAGACGTTGCCTGGTCTGATGAGTCTCGATTTCTGCTGCGCCATTCGGATGGTAGGGTCAGAATTTGGCGTCTACAGACATGAAAGCATGGATCCATCCTGCCTTGTATCAACGGTTCAGGCTGGTGGTGGTGATGTCATGGTGTGGGGAATATTTTCTTGGCACTCTTTGGGCCCCTTGGTACCAATTGAGCATCGTTGCAACGCCACAGCCTACCTGAGTATTGTTGCTGACCATGTCCATCCCTTTATGAACCACAATGTACCCAACTTCTGATGGCTACTTTCAGCAGGATAATGCGCCATGTCATAAAGCTGGAATCATCTCAGACTGGTTTCTTGAACATGACAATGAGTTCGCTGTACTCAAATGGCCTCCACAGTCACCAGATCTCAATCCAATAGAGCATCTTTGGGATGTGGTGGAACGGGAGATTCGCATCATGGATGTGCAGCCGACAAATCTGCGGCAACTGTGTGATGCCATCATGTCAATGTGGACCAAACTCCCTGAGGAATGCTTCCAGCACCTTGTTCGAATCTATGCCACGAAGAATTGAGGCAGTTCTGGAAGGCAAAAGGGGTCCAACCCGTTACTAGCATGGGGTACCTAATAAAGTGGCCGGTGAGTGTATATATGCTTTATGACGTTATTTTCCGATTTGAGCAAAAACGTAAACCAACTGCAACGCTGTTTGCTTTATAGTAGCCAGTCAGTTCGATGCTATTGTGTAAAACAAACGTGTATAAAGTCAAAAAAAAAAAAGGCAAATTATGCGAATCAGAAACGTTTTGTAAGAGCTGTGTGTGGGGAGGAGTCTCTTCATCGCCGCTTTCTGGGTTTAATTCTGGCTCAAACTGATACTGCAGTATCGACACCATTATTTACATTTGACAGGAACAAATGTAACTTTCGCCCGTAAAGGTAATAGGCATGAAGTTTCCGGACAACATGCGCTATAGTTTAGCCAATCACAACACACCGGCCCAAACTAACCAATCTGAGCCCACTGCCTGTTTCTGAGGGAGTGGTTTCATAGACTCAGGATGTAAACCGCTCGTTAAATGACGAGGTTTAAAGCGGCTTACAATAAAGTTGAAATTTATAAAAAAAAAGACTTTTTAAAAAAGAAAAATCACGAATACATGTTATATTGCACTCCATAAACACAATCAGGCAAAGAAAAAAAGCAGTAAACCCGCCCTTTAAGACAAAAAAATTTCAAATATGTGGGCACACTGTTATGTGTATTGCTCTGAAATTCGTCACATTCCTTTCACTGATGTTTCAGCTGCCATTGTCCATAATTATGCTCAAGCACATTGATTTTTCCAACTAGTTTTTGTTTGTTTCAGGGACAAAATGCAAAATATTTAGAGGCTTGTCCAGCCTTACATACAGAAAATAAAACCACTGAAACAATACCACTGACAGAATCAGCTGTGCTGAATAATTTCACGAAAAGCATTTCTGGCAAGATTTTGAAGCTCAGTTTTGTGTACCACTTCAAGAAGCTGATAGCCAGACACGCAAAGACAAATACTGTTATTAAAAATAAATCAAAAGCCTCGCATTCACCACCACACCACATGTCCAATTACATGCTTCCCAGTGATTGCATATCAGAGAACAAACATGCATGTTGTGCTTGGTAAACGGTACTTGCTTAATCAATATAGTAAATTACATTTCTAAAACAAACAAAAAAACATCGAAGAAGGCAACAGGCAGCCAGGTTCTTGGTTATTGGTTACATTTTATTCTATGTACAGTAATTTGTTATAAATATAATACATCATTTTTTTTTCAGAAAAGCAGTCATGTAGATACATTTAAATAACAGTTTGATCATAGTAGTGGAGATGAAAATGAGAGCTGAGGGGGTGGGAGAAGATGATTGGTTTGTAGAAAATTAAAAATTTCTTGAGAAAACAACACAGCCCACCCACACAAAGATGCACAAACAAAAATATGCTCTCAAACTGCGACTTTTACCCTCTTGATGTTCTAACGGGTCCTTAAAATCTCTGCTGTTTGACTGGGCAACATGGATTCTGCTCATTTCTTACTGGGTTACGAACATTAAGATGGCTCCACATTCTCATGTTGAGTTCCACTTGACTCCACATTTGCAGACTGACTGGATTTGACAGATTATGCCATCGCAGTTGCAAAGTTATCAGCGGTTACAGCTCATCAGTTACGGCGTTTCATCTTCTGGTTTCAAGATAGCACTGGAGATGTTTTTTATGTTACTGTGGCAACAGATCACAGTGGGCAACCATGAGACATCCAGCAGGACAGTATGAGGCGGAGATGCATAACCAATAACATTACCACATGTTTGGTATCTTGAAAAAAAAAAGAGTTCTAAAAACGAAAATATTTAATAAAACAAGAAAAAAATCATTCAAAATAATACATGGACTGACATGAGAGATAAATTAACATGGGGAAACAAAAGAGATCCAGTCACACTTCAGGTGCATTTAAGACAAAACATCTAGAGTCTGTTTGTGTTTAGCACACCATGGCGAGCACATCAGATGTGGTGTTAAGTTGAAATATTTGTGTTCAAGTCTTTTTAATTTTCTTATCTCTCTCAATTAGATTTCGTTTTAGCAAGAAGTAAAAAAAAAACCTTGGACTCCGGTCCATTTCATTTATTTAGGTGGGCCGAGAACAGGGTAACAGGTGTTACCTCAAACGCTGTTGATGATAATAAGTGCAGGCATGGCACTTTGCTGGCTGGTCTCACACATAGCGCTGGTCTGTGCCAACTTGGCGAAGACACGAGGTGTACCCAAATTATAAACTCCAGCCTGGAAGAAACAGGCTTTCAAGGAAAGCATGTGCACCTCTTGAGCTTGGAGTTGTAACTTATATTGGGTCTGGCCCAGCCAGCTAAATGAACCATGCACTTCCAGTGACTCCGGGCTGCATGAAAAGACAACGAGAGAGTGAGACAAATACCTTCCATATTTATAACATTTGCACCTAAAGGCCCCGATATACTCAGTTATTTTCATTCTTCGCTTAGGGGTATGTTTGAAATACGTGACCAAAGGTAGACTGTTCGTGAGCATCCCAACATTTCCCACACTGCTCTGAGTGAGTTTAGATGAATATGTAAATATATGCTGCACACTTTTAATAACAATATAAATACAACAAAAATGACAGCGGTGAGAAAACATGAGTTAAAAAGCATCTGATTAGTGTGATGTGGATGACTGCACCAGCTCTGCAATTTGGCCGTTCAGTAAATAGTCACGTCATATTTATTTAAGCTATATAGCAATTGATTGTTTAACCCTCTGGGGTTGTTCGTTTAACAGTCACACTTGGGGTGTTCGGGTCCAAATGGACCCAAAGGGCAGGATTCATATTTAAAAAAAAAAAATAAACGTATTTTTTTTGTTTTACTTGTTTATTATAAAAAAAATTATTTTCTTTTTTGGTGTTTTGAGATAATTTTATGATTTATAATTAATATTTATACAATAATTATGACCCATTTTTTCCCATTGAACATAATATAATTTTTTTCTTTACAACCACTTAGACTGTTCACATCCTGTCCCCAATTTTTTTGGGTGTTCATATACCAAATACCAACAAAGTCACCAAATTTCGGACCATTCCAAAAAAGCTGTGATTTTTAAAAAAAATGTATTTGAATGCTTCGGGTCCATTTGGGCCGAACAACCCCAGAGGGTTAAAAGGGTCAAGAATTTAGGAAATCAAATTTTCCTTGAGCTTTGGACATATAATAGGTAATCATACTATAAAAATATCCTGTAAGTTTCAGAAGTGAAAACTTCATCAATCAACACCTACTTCATCATTACAAATTTGGCCCCTCCCACTAACGAGAAAAAAGAGATACAGGATCGCTGGATTAAAAATAACATTACCTTCCAAAGGATCCTAATGCAAAGAAAGTGGTTATTTATTTTCAACATGTAAATGTCTCAGTTGATTTGTATGCGGTACATTATTTCACAGTGGATCATTTGGTAAATCAGTTGCAATTCCGGTGTAGGCTTTGCAAACAAACTTTTACGATACAGACTCGACAGTAATGCGACAACATGAAAGTAACGTGTTAATTCCAATGCCTGATTTCTGATATGTAATGATTCATGTAACAACTGTCAGATGTTCTTTGTGTCAGGAACTTAAACCAGTGACTAAACCAGTCAACTTCACAATGTTTCTCTTAGTAGTATGAAAACAACCTGTTATTAAAACTGTGATTAATAGAAAGCAATCAAAGAATGCTCCATTTATAATTGCTGGAGCTGTCAATCAAACAGAGCGAGTTTATATTTACATTGTGTTTGCACTGTTAGATATGATGATAGCATTCCATCACGGTCTAAATATGATGCTATGTATCTAAATATAATACTATAATCAACACCTTTTAAGGATTATTTAAATAATTTCAGGATTTTATAACCTTGACAGCTGTAATAGTAAAAATGTGATAAATGATTACGAGAGAGTTCCAGATGTAATTCTAAGCTATTTCATTTGCAAAGATTTCAGCCAATCACAGAAGCGGGCGTCTCACAGAAGACACGCCCTTTCAAACAGTGCGTTAGCTAAAATCAGGGTAGGAAAAATGCCTTTTATTATTTTTCTTAAATCTTATAAACTTAACATAATAAGTGAACACCAGGAAACATTATACAAAAATAAAACAATGTAGTTCATGACCCCTTTAAAAGCAAGCAGCTTTACATTGTTAAAAATGAAAAAGAAAAGTGTCGATATCTTTTTAAATTACAAATAGATCATTTTTTATTATAAAGCAGCTCCCCAGTGTGATCATGTTTTTACTTGCACTGTAAAAAATGAATGCGCTTTATCCAACCAAAAATATTGTGGGAACAGATTACAAGCAATAATTAATTCAATTCAACACATTAGAATTGAGTAATTATTAATCAAATTAATTCCTTAACCATTTAAAATGAGTTAAACTTTAAAAAAAAAACATACACTTTAGTCACCATTATGGTGATCGGTATTGGTTTTAGGTTCGTTTTAAAATTACGTTTTCTCCTTCAGTGATTCTGCTTGTTAACACCAGGTGTCTTCAATGTTGGCAATTTAAAATAAAGAGATCCTAATTAATCTTTGATGTGTCTGTTATTCAGATATTTTTGTTTAATTTTATGGTGTAAACTTTTTAAATGGTTAACTTAAGGAATAATTTGATTAATTATAACTCAATTCTAATTTGTTCAATTTTATTAGTGATATTGCTTGTAATCTGTTGCCACAATTTTATTGATTAGAAAAAGCGTATTCATTTTTACAGTGTGCAGATGTCTGAACTCGATGGATTGAAGCGAAGAAATTATTTCCACATCAAAGGCGGAGTCTCATTTACAACATAGCCACGCACCAATGGTAGTTCCAAGGTGTTTACGAGCCAGATCATACTTTTCCGGAAAGTTCACCTTGGCAAGCATTTTCGAACTCCCAAAACAAACACCCAACAAACTTCGTTTTGACCTGATTTAGTATAAAATGACGTCACACCAGTTTGTTTTTAAGTATATCGGGGCCTTTAGGCATCAGGAAAAGCTAAGATGTACCTGGTCGTTTTATGCCGCAGATCAATGATGACATCTACCTTAGCCAAGGAACAGTTGGACAACGTCAGGGTGACGGGTACCATACATAAACTAGGGGAAAAAAGGGAAAAAAATGTCAAGTACAGCAAGATTTGAAAGGTGGGTTTCAGATGTATGTGTAATTCTTGAAATTTCTCCTCTTGACGCAGTGCTTGTGCATCTTCCATGAAAGCAAACCAAATTTAAACAGTTTATTCTTTAATTGAATTGAAAAATGCAATCAAAAACAACATTTCTTGCAACTCATGACCACATTTCATGAGCCCAAGTTTTCAAGCTAGACAAAACTGATTATTAAATTTTGTGATGTGAAATAGACCACTCTTGATTTTCGTCTAGATATTACTTTGATGAATGGTTCTCATAACTTCTGTTAATCTTACACTAGTGTGCAGCAACTTTAAGTCATTTGTCCTGAGGCACAAATATGGACGGCCCCTCTGCCTCTCGTTCTGAACATTCATCTCATCATGGTACAAGATGTTTAGTTCAATTTCCTGGCAAATTTAAGCTCTTTATGTCGATGCGGTTGGACAGTGGGATATTTTTAGGTTTTCAGATCTGTTCCCACACTTTTCTATCTCCAACCCTATCCTAAATTTATAAAGAAAATTATTTAAAATAATTACTTTAAGTGTTTTATGTCGGCATGACATGAAAAAGAACCCTATATATTTTGTAAAAAGCATGTAATAGATCTTTTGAATGATTCATCCATGTGTCTCTCTTTTTTCGGCCTTGTAATTGAATTGGATTTTGGATTGCAATTGGATTTCTCAGTGAAAACAACAGACGAAGTACTGCAAAACTTAAAGCTATTTGTCTGTTCACACTTAAAGTGACTGACAAATCAGACACAATTATTTGGTATATATACCAAACAATCTTTAAAACTCACTCTGGGATCTGCGGGCTCACCCCCATGTCATCCAAGATGTCCATGTCTTTCTTTCTTCAGTCGAAAAGAAATTAAGGTTTTTAATGAAAACGTTCCAGGATTTTTCTCCATAAAATGGACTTCAGTGGGAACCAGACGGGTCAAGTTCCAAAAGAAACTTCAGTACAAACTGCAAACTTGTTCAAATGGCTTTAAATGATTCCAGACGACGAAAAAGGGTCTTATCAAGCGAAACGATCGCTCATTTTAAAAAAAAAAATAAAAAAGTTTAAGTTTTATTAGATCAAACGCTCGCCTTGCTCTGTTCTGTGGTGCATGTTTGTGACTCTCCTGTTCAAACTCGTTCAACAAAATGAACAAATCTTTATCCGAATGAATTCGTTCGTTCTTTTCGCCGAATGAACTAAATGACTCGGAAAAAGGGTTTGTTCATTTTGATGAACGAAGTTCGAACAGGAGTGAGTTAAAGAACAGAGCAAGGTGAGCATTTGAGCTTATAAAACTTAAACATTGTTATTTATTAATAAAATGAGCGATCGTTTAGCTTGATAAGACCCTTATTCATCGTCTGGAATTGTTTAATGCCCTTTGAACAAGTTTGCAGTTTGTATTTAAAGTTTCTTTTGGAACTTGAACCACCTGGTTCCCATGAAAGTCCATTATACGGAGAAAAATCCTGGAATGTTTTCATCAAAAACCTTAATTTCTTTTCGACTGAAGAAAGAAAGACATGGGCATCTTGGATGACATGGGGGTGAGTAAATTATCAATAAAAGTTTTTTTTTCAAAAGTGAACTACTCCTTTAATACAGACTTTGCTGCATTAATTATAGACAAATTGGTCTATAAATGAACATGAAGAACATTTTGCAAATGATTTACTGATTTAATGATTTACTATTATTTTGTTGATGCTGTGTATTTTACAATAGAATCAATGGTCACTTATACCATGTTTGGTCTCTTTGAAATGATTTAAAGATGTCGAAATGATTTACACAAACTAGTATAACCACAATCGTTTTTAGTTTATTCAACAGAAACAAATCCAGCTGCACATGCAAATGAGAACGCTTAAAACAAAGAATTTCCCGCTTGGAAATTCCAACCATCTCATTGGTCAAGCGAACTCAGAGAGGTGGGGTCTTCCTCTGGCTTTATTAGAGGCCAATTCACAGTGACTCTCTCTCTTGTTCTACTGCTGGTTGATGTCTGTGGGGACCCCCACTGGGGTCCATGGGTCCACTCAGAGGAAAACTGCAACTTTGCCATTACTGAATGGGCAACCATCAACTCTTCCAACTTCCTCACTCCTTTAGTTACTTCGTGGCCTCTCCGGCCCAAGGCCAGCAGGCCTTGGCTCACAACCAGCCATGTGCTCACTCGGGAGAGAGAGGACTCTCTCAACCACAATAGAATCAAGGACAACCTCAGGTGTTTGGCATGACGTCTTACGTTTACATTTATTCATTTAGCTGACGCTTTTATCCTTAATCCTTTTACACTTACAATTGCTATATATGTCAGAGGTCGCACGCCTCCGGAGCAACTAGAGGTTAAGTGTCTTGCTCAGGGACACATTGGTGTCTCACAGTGGATTTGAACCAGGGTCTCTCACACCAAAGGCATGTGTCTAACTGATCTAATCTAACCAAATCTAATTAACTGACCCAAATATTCATAATTAATCAAAACAAGTTATTATTGATTATTAATATTTAATAGAGCTAATTTTTTACAAAAATCTTAATATATATTTGCAGTATACGGTTATGCTGTGTGGGATTTTTGGCCAATGAGATTCGACTGCGGGCAGGGCCATCCAGCTAAAAGTGCCACCAAAATTAAAAAGTAAAACGTCCTAATGATTGTGTTTGGTTAGGTCTAAAACTTGACAGTAAAGAGCTTTTAGTGCTTGACAGTTGGTCAGATTTTATTAGGACATTTTGCAAGGGTTGTTTATAGTATACCTCAAGAAATAAACTTTACTTTGACTTTACAACACGCAATTTGGAGATATAAAGTCAGAATTGCATGATATAAAGTCGCAATTGAGTGTTAAAGAGAATTGTGAGACAGTGGGATTCGAACCCAGGCTCTCACACCAAAGGTATGTGTCTTATCCACTGTGCCATCACCACCCCTATACGCAATTGCAAGTTTATCTCTCACAATTCTGAGAAAAGAAGTCAGAATTGCGAGATATAAAGTCGCAATTGCGTGTTATAAAGTCACAATTGCGAACATATAAAGTTGCAATTGTGAGAAAAGACAGAATTGCGAATATAAAGTCGCAATTGCGTGTTATAAAGTCAGAATTGCGACATATAAGTCGCAATTGCGTGTTATAAAGTCAGAATTGCGAGATATAAAGTCGCAATTGTGAGAAAAGACAGAATTGCGTGTTATAAAGTCAGAATTGCGAGATATAAAGTTGCAATTGCAGAAAAGACAGAATTGCGAATATATAAAGTCACAATTGCGTGTTATAAAGTCAGAATTGCGAGATATAAAGTCACAATTACGTGTTATAAAGTCAGAATTGCGAGATATAAAGTTGCAATTGCGTGTTATAAAGTCAGAATTGCGAAAATATAAAGTCGCAATTAGAGAAAAGACAGAATTGCGAAGATATAAAGTCGCAATTGCGTGTTATAAAGTCAGAATTGCGAGATATAAAGTCACAATTACGTGTTATAAAGTCAGAATTGCGAGATATAAAGTCACAATTGCGAAAAGACAGAATTGCGAAATATAAAGTCACAATTACGTGTTATAAAGTCAGAATTGCGAAATATAAAGTCGCCATTGCGTGTTATAAAGTCAGAATTGCGAGTTATAAAGTCGCAATTGCGAGAAAAGACAGAATTGCGAAATATAAAGTCGCAATTGCGTGTTATAAAGTCAGAATTGCGAAATATAAAGTCACAATTGCGAGAAAAGACAGAATTGCGTGTTATAGTCAGAATTCCAAGATATAAAGTCGCAATTGCGAGAAAAGACAGAATTGCGAAATATAAAGTCACAATTGCGTGTTATAAAGTCAGAATTGCGAGATATAAAGTCAAATTACATGTTATAAAGTCAGAATTGCAATATATAAAGTTGCAATTGCGTGTTATAAAGTCAGAATTGCAGATATAAAGTTGAATTGCGCTAGAAAAGACAGAATTAAAGATATAAGTCGAATTGCTTGTTATAAAGTCAGAATTGCCGAGATATAAAGTTGAATTGCGTGTTATAAAGTCAGAATTGCGACATATAAGTCGCAATTGCGAGAAAAGACAGAATTGCGTGTTATAAAGTCAGAATTGCGAGATATAAAGTTGCAATTGCAAGAAAAGACAGAATTGCAAGATATAAAGTCACAATTGCGTGTTATAAAGTCAGAATTGCGAAGAATATAAAGTCACAATTACGTGTTATAAAGTCAGAATTGCGAGATATAAAGTCGCAATTGCGTGTTATAAAGTCAGAATTGCGAGATATAAAGTCACAATTGCGTGTTATAAAGTCAGAATTGCGAGATATAAAGTTGGCAATTGCGTGTTATAAAGTCAGAATTGCTAGATATAAAGTCGCAATTGCGTGTTATGAAAGTCAGAACTGCGAAATATAAAGTCGCAATTACGAGAAAAGATAGAATTGCGTGTTATAAAGTCAGAATTGCGGATATAAAGTCGCAATTGCAAAAAGACAGAATTGCAAGTTTATTTCTTGCAATTCTGACTTTAACACACAATTGCGACTTTATATCACGCATTTTCTGACTTTATAACACACAAAAAGTTAACTCGCAATTGTGAGATGAAAAAAAAAAATGCAATTATCTCTTAAAATGCTTTATTCTGTGGCAGAAACAAACTTCCATACTTTGTTCCTCACAGAATGACCAAACAAATTTATGTGAGCACATTTGCACAAAGCTATGAGTGATGACTGTCCGCTTAGTAGTGCCATAACCACAACATGGTCCAGTTTATCTCCATCTTTCACACTTTCATGCGAACACACCTATTTCCACGCACCGCTGCAGAACTAGGCCAGACAAACGCTCCTGATGGGCGTGACTGGGCATTAGTGTACGTCTCTGCAAGTCTCATCACCTCTGAAACACAGTCTGTGGATTTGGATTCAGGTCTCTAAGGTTTTCAAGAGTGTTTGTTTGTGTGCGCTTCACCTCTTTTGTGGAAAGGGATGATCATAAGACTCTGGGTAGTGGAGGCAGGTCTTTATGAGGTGGGAAAGCTGTTCCAGCGAGGGCTTGCTTATAGGAGGTGGAACGTCAGGCTTGAACTTCAGAAGCACCATCTCCTGAGTTTCCCAATAGACATAGAGCAGAAGTTTTATTCAATCTGAAAGCTGTAAGGAAACATCTCAGCTCCAGCAGAGGAAATTGCTTTGTTAGGTTTTTCCATTCAGGTTAAAGCGTGTGCGTGGAGAAGGGAACGGGGTGGATGAGAGAGATTGAACTCAAAAGGGAGAAAAACAAGCTCACGTGAGTGTTTCTATAAAAAGATTTTGAGCTCAACATGTGTGATGCCATTCCCTCACGTGAGGGACTTCCTCTGCCACTGAATGAGTGTTGCTATGCAACGCATGCAGAGGGAAATTTCAGACTGGATGGAATCAGGCCCAACAGTAGGAGAGAAACAGAGGGGAAAATAAACAACTGACAGAACAAGGGTATAAAATGAAGAGCTAAACATTTAAGGGAACATTTAAAAGCAAGAGAGACAATGGGTCTCATTCATGAAACATTTGTAAATATACGAGTAAATATGAGAGTGATTTGCGCAGAAAGAGATCTTCCGAAAACTCTTCTCCTGATTCACAAATACTTCGTAAACGTCAGATGTGATAGTGAAATGTGTGTGTTAGTGAATTCCAACCAGTTGTAAATGGGATGCGTGTGCACGTCCATTCTCAATTACCATAAATCCCGCCCATTATATTCGACTGACAACTATATATAGGCATATAATAACATGAATGCGAATGAAAAAGAAAGATTTCTCGGATGCAGAAATTGAAGTTTTATTATCAGAAGTTCATTCAAAACGCCAATTTTATTTTCAAGCGTACATAGTGGCCTATCAGGTCCTAAAAAAGGAAGCTTGGCAGCATATTACAGATGCAGTTAATGGAGTTTCATCTGTTAATCGAACAGTCCCAGAAGTGAGAAGAAAATGGTTCAACATTAAGCTTGACAGCAAAAAACAAATGAGTTAAAAAATCGTATTCAAACTGGAGAAGGACCACCATCGATCACCAGATCTGCTATTACTAATAAAAGCTTGTTTCCGCCATAGAATGAAAAATAAAAAAGGTAATTGCGACTTTTTATCTCACAATTGTGACTTTTTTTCTCACAATTGCAGTTCATATTTCGCAATTCTACTTTATTCTCTAGAATTGCGAGATGTAAAGTCAGAATTGCGAGATATAAATTCAGAATTGCGTGACATAGTCGCAATTGCGCGATATAAAGTCAGAAATACATGATAGGCTATAAAGTAAGAATTGTGAGATTTAAACTATTCCTGAGGGGTTAGGGGAAAGTTAGGATTTCTCCCCCCTTAGAATTAGCCTGATAACTCGCAATTCTGACTTTATATCTCGCAATTATAATGTGCAATTGTGTGATAAAAAGTCGCATTTATTCTTTTTTTTTTTTTTTTCAGTGGCGGAAACAAGCTTCCATAAATTAGCCTACTGGCTCTCATAATATAACCTGGCCTAGCCAGATGAATATCGCTCCGCAGCTCCACTCATCCATCTGGAACCGATCCATTGAAATGGCGTTTCAGAAGGCTGGGCCTTATCAAAAATTCTTGCATACGATTCGGATAAGCCACGTGTCTGTCCATCTCTGATCGACGTGCTATTTCAACCACTCACACCGAAGCCAACCCGTGACGCTGATGGGAGCGACGCAGGAAAAACAAAACAGAATAACCATCAATCAGCGCAATGTCGGTAAACGATCAATGCCGTCTGTGCCATGAAAATGTGCAAATAAAAGGCAACATTATGCACAGCAAACTTATTTTTAACAAAGAAGCCAACCAAAAAAGTATACACGAACGACTTACAGAACTCGTGCTTTAACATTGTTACAAGTTCAGGTAAGATCATGTCGGATATGCAGTCGGTGCTTTCGCTTTATCGGCAGACTTGAAGATGCCGTTCTCTGGTGTTCTTTTAATGAAACAATGTTATGTAAATTGGACAACACAGATGAAATAGCAGCATCAATGTTAACGCTTGCTTCCTCGATGCGAGTCGCCATTGTTGTTCTGAATCAAAAAGTCTCACGCACACGGTCTGCTCTCTCCAGCTACGTCACATCTGTGATACTCCCGCCTGCGTCCTGATTGGCTAGGCCATAAAATTGCTTGGAGAAATCACTCTCAATGGGAGAGGTTCCAGATGGATGTGAGTGGGAGCTAGGCGAGCGATATTCATCTGGCTAGGGCCAGGTTACTCATAATAGAAGTAAAAAACAAAAAAACAAACGTTTTTTATATATAAAATACTATACTATATAATATAGGCTACTATATCAAATATTTTTTTCAAAATGCTGTTTAAATATGAAGCCTACCCGATTCTAACGTGAATTAAAATGCAGCCTTATTAATGAGTAAAACGTTCGGATGTTAAACGCACCATTTATGCGTGGCTGGGAGCAGGTGTAGATTTCTTGCGTACCAACTAACATTTGGAAAATACGAACATTTTAATGAATCCGAAAATTTACGCCAGAACCACTTTACACACGATTTACACAAAAATTAGTTCTGCTCGTGTTTCATGAATGAGACCCATTGTTTTAACACTGATGATTTTCAAAGGAAATTGTAGAAATCAATCACACACACGAAGGTCAGAGCCTGTCTCTTTGTGCCGTCTAGCTCTCTAAGCGTTTAAAGCACCTCAGGATGCATCCATCTTCATAAAGAGCAGGACTCACTTATAATGCTCAAAGTCACTTTGCTCTTGTACTCAGTCTCAAATGGAGAGAATAGAAAGTCAAATTATGAGAGAAAGACTTGAGCGGGAGCCAGAGCAGAGGACTTTGTATTTGTCTTGTATTCGAGGGCAGTACAGTATGCACTTCTCTTATCATGGTGTAGGGATTTAAAGCATATTTATTTCAAATAGAGCACCATCATAAAACCTAATTAAGTTAATGTGCAGTACACAAACCAAAATAACACCATCAAAGCAGACACCACACAAGGAAACTGACTCCCTTTTTCTCACATTAGAACAAAGTGCATGGTGCAAGACACTGAAAAAAAGAGATGTAATGCAATGGTCAATGGCTCTCTTCAGTTAACTGTGCCTTAGAGGGTCTGGGTTCCTCTGGAGTGCTCACACAACCACTCAGAGACCCCTGAGAAAGTGTGAAAACCCACCAAATGTTCAATTTACTGAATGTCACAGAGTTTTTGCAAGGAACTTAAGCTTATTAAAGAGATGGTTCACCCAAAAAGTAAAATTCTGTCATCATTTACTCACCCTCATGTCGTTCCAAACTAATAACACTTTCGTTCATCTTTAAAATGGCAAAATAAGCATTTGTTTATGAAACATGAGAGATTTTTGTCCATCCCGCCAAAGCTTGACACTTCATAAAGCTCTCATATAGACATTGTAAAAGACAGATATAAAATCATCTGAAATGTTTGCTTTACATTTTATTAACATAAACATTGATCATCATGCATAGAAAGAACTCGCAAAATATGGTAAACAGAATCTCAACAACCCTCACTGGTTCTTGCATGTCAAACAAGTATGTTTGAGCCTCTTTTTACCATATTTGATGTGATCTGTATGTGCATCATATAACATAATTGTGACTTGGCCTAAACTACTTGATTCAACTGTGTTGATGGAATGAACTTTCAATGAAAGGGCATAAATCTCTTTTGGTTAAAGGAGATCGATGAAAAATATTTCATAATTATAGATACTAAAATTATCTTCCACTGAGCGGTACGGTTCGGTTCGGTACGCAATTATTTGCGTTTCCACTGTCAAAAGTTGTGAATGGTACCAAAAAGCCGAACCGTACCGTACCACTTTTAGGGTAGCCTTCCATTGGGGTACCTAGCACAGTGAAAGGGTACTAAAAGGTGGAGCTAGACTCACTGCAGAACGGTGATTGGTGGACAGAGTATCGTCACTCGCGCGTGCTAAAAGGGCATTAGAAGCATACAGTTGAAATATAATTCTACTGTTATTGTGTCACGAAATGTAGTTTTAAGAGTTTTTCAGGCGAGAAAGTAGTTTTTTAAAGCTCAAATCTGTGGTTTATTTATAGATTTATGATAATTTGACTGAGATCCATTTCAAGCGATCACCGGACGCTCGCGCTCGTGTCCCCGCCTGGAACAGCCTTTCCTCGGCTAATCGTTCTGATGTTTGCCGCTGACTCGGACGTCTCTGTAGTGGTTAAACATGAGATATAGTTCGTCTTGTATAAACCTAACAGGTGATCTTTGGTCTCGTAAATCTATAATTCGTTCCCTGGCCAATAGCTTTGGCAGAAGGCTACGTGAAGTTTCATATCTTTGAGTGCTGAATTTGTATATTTGACTGACTGAATTGTTTCTTGATGTTATTTAAGCTTTACTGTATATCTTTTTGTACCTTTTACTTATACTTTTATAATGGCTATTATTTATAAAACTGAAATTCAACAAAAAGAGATAATTTTGTCATTTTTATTTTATTACAAGATCATCTATGTTGTTTATTGCAACATTTGTACCAATGCTATATGCAAAACATTACATCACATATTGCCTGGAATATGTTTAATATTTTTTAATTTAAACGAAAAGATGCAGGGTTGTGTTTTATATTTAGTTTTGTTATAAATATAACGTTACATACATGCAGTGAATATAATCGGCTATGCGTTGCCTAACCACATTTGTGTGCTTTATAATGTTTAAAATGTATTGAAATGAAATCGAAAAGAAGCAGAGTGGTGTTTTATAACATATTTCATTTTATTGTTGCCTAAAATGTACATACAGAGATAACCGGAGTCAGAGCCAGTGCGAGCTGAGTGCTGCGTTCAAGAACGCGTTGTTCCAAGCAGAATTACTGGACTCGCGTCCTCGGGATCATTCTCCTGAGTCGGACTTTGCGATGGCTTCTTGGTATTGAGAAATGCCTAATGCCAGCGCTTGTTTCTAGTGACAAACATGCTGAGAAGCAAGAACAAGATCTGCTGTCTGTCATCCATTGTTGTTTACTAAGTCGCTTTATTCGCGCGAAAATGATGTTGAGCGCTTCTTCCAGCAAACACTGACGCCTATCAAGTAAGGGTACTGTTGGCGGTGGAAACGCAAGCCTGATCATGGAGGACCCGACTCTAGCCGTACTGTACTGTACCGAACCCTCAGTGGAAAACGAGGCATAATAAAATCACACACCATGAGGAGCTTCAAGATCTCTTTCCTCCATTTTATCAATTCTTGCACCATGAACACCAAAGAAACTTCCATCTAACCTTTACCCTTCTTCAGAAAAGAAGCCAGAGGATTTGCACACATTTCGCAACATTGCAAGGTCAGGAGACTGACATTTCTTATTCACATTGTTCAAAGTGCCTTTATAACCACACATGCACTACAAAAGAATCAAGGCTTTGATGCACTCCAGACGCAAAGTCCACAAAAAAGACTTGAAGCGAAATTGTCAACAAATGCCTTAACAATTCACACGTCCATTACTGGAGCTATACCAATAGATAAAAAACAGCCCTGAATTAAAATACTTTGACCTTTATCATTGTTGGACGGATGGACTTTATCAGGAAGACATTTGCGAAAAGTGGGCACTTCAGTGTTTTGATTCAGCGCTAAAGTCTGTTATCTCTGAGTTAACCGTCTGCCAGTCGGTGATGAATTGTCTCACTTTATTTCAATTCCAAACCAACTTTATGGAGATAGACCCTCTAAGAAGGGTGTGTTTAAAACACTTTTCTTACAACGTCAGAAGACAAGGCAAAAATTAAAGGTAAAAAAAGACTAAAAATGATAAATTTTAATGTTTTCTTCTGGCAATGCAAGAGACATCAAAGTATTATAGAGTTCTGAGGGTTGTTACAATGAGTTCAGACTCCTTCCCAAGAGTGATCTTTCACAGATACAAACTAAACTACTGCTTGGCAAAGCTAATTTTGTATTCATTCAATTCAGAGCTTAACCTGAATTTGTTAAGATGAGGACATCTTGGTCTGTAAATGGTCACACACAAAACATTATTAGTCATGTGCATTCTAGGTTTGCTGTGATGTTGCCAGTGTTCAGCGTTGCGCTGAATGAATCACAGCACAAATCAGCAGAAGTCTGATTTCGCCTCACTTGCCCATTTCACCTCACACTTGACTGACAAGACGATGGCAGATAATTTCAGTTTCAAACCGAAATGGAAAAGCATCTATTTAAGTGAATTTGTCATTGTACTGTTTTGTTGTGTTTTTCATTAAGAATATTAATGAACTCACCATTCAAGCAACTCCTGGCTCCGAATTGGGGCCAATTCAGGGGCGGCAGTACAAGTCACATCCCTAGTGCATACGTATACACTCACCAATTCTCTTTGTAAAGATAAAGTTGTCTCCTGCACTAGAGGAAGCATATTCTCTACAGGGTGAATCTACTGTATATTTATGTGCATTTATAAAGCACCCATGTGAAGAGCCGAATAGCAAAAGCATATCATTGTAGGATATTGTGATCTGTATGTGTTCTGCATGTACTCGCACCTCTTTCTGCGAGAGTGAGCAGGCCTCTTTGCCAATGGTTTGCAGTGCAACATGAAGCTGCCCCTCTAAAATGAGCTGTTTGTTATCCTCCACAACATATGCCTAAAATAACACACCATATGATTAATAGGATGACATTCTGACCTCAAATTGTAAAGCATCAATATTGTCACCAAGCATCATTTACATCAAAAGTTACTTGAGATAAAGGAGCCGATTTTCTATTGACAGAAAAAGTCATGAACACAAGTAGTGTTAAAATCTAGTGCATTGATCCAAAACCAACACATTCTAAGCGCAAAATAGTCAAGTCACTTACAAGTAGTTTGGCTGAAACAAAACTGGTGCTAAATAGCACTAAAAGTGGTTCATTGGCTTGTAATCATAGGGGAACCACTTTAAGTGCCATATAGCACTTATCATTAGCCGCTTTCCGACCAAGTAGTTACAGGAACTTAGTTATAGGAACTGTCCACTTCTAAACAGTTCTAAGAACTACTCTCCCCCAAACTCGGTTTTGCTGCTTGCGTTCGCACTGGCCAAGTGGCCATAGGAACTGGTAGGAGGGGTAACGCAAGCACGGCGATGGTCTTTATAGCGTAGCGCGGCCACATACAACAACAACAAACCAGCATGGCTATTGCAATGTTCCTGTTCTGCCTTGCCGGGACCTTAATAACGGAGAACGAACGGCGGCGTTTAAAGATTATGCTTGAGTTCTGTACAGAGAAACACAGAAGACGAAGGCTC